>NW_020771769.1:0-12171 GCF_900518735.1 Pseudonaja textilis | reverse complement strand
GGGGGGGGGTGCTCTGGGGGTGACATTTCGCTGCAGCCCACCGGTTGGTGACCGCTGCTCCAAAGGCTTTCCTTGAGCCTCCAGGAGGCCCATTTTTCGCCCTCCCTGACCCTCCTCACAGGCCGTGTACTTACTTGGGATCCAAAACGGGCTGCATGGGACCTCCTGGGAGGGGAGGGGCAAGGTGGGCAGAGCCAGCCAGGGGTGGGATTTGCCAGTTCACTGAACTGGCCATAAAATTAGCTACCGGTTTGGTATGGATTCACCCTGGGAATAACTCAGTATATGGCCAAAAATGCCAAATCCAGTCTAAACACCTGACTATGCAACCAACAACAACAACAACAACAACAATAATAATAATAATAATAATAACAACAACAACAACAACAACAACAACAACCATGGATGGGCACTAATCAAGGAGAGAAGCAACCTGGGATTAAGGAGAAATTTCGTAATAGTGAGGACAATTAACCAGTGGAACAGTTTTGGCTTCAGAAGTTGTGGGTGCTTCAACCACATGGTTAGAGAAAATGATAAAGCAACACATAGACTTAAAACCAGAATTTTTTTTGTTAGGTACTCCACCAGAAAAATTACAACAAAGGGACTACATATTTAATAACACATGTGTTGACAGCAGTGAGAATTGCATTGGCACAGCATTGGAAAAATAAGGACACACCTACTGATGACAATATAATTAGAAATATATTAGACTGTGGGGAGATGGATAGATTGACATTAATAACAAAAGATGAGGAAGAAACGGAATATTTGTTAACATGGGATAGTGTTTTATCCCAATGGTTGAATAAAAGAGGTAGAAATTAGAGGAAGAAAGATTACTGAAATATATAAGTAAATGATGGAAGAATTTTTACTATAATAAGTAAATGTTAGTATTTTAATTATGGATGTTATTATAATTATTACTTTTACTACTAGTTTATTAAAACTTTGTATAAACAAATTGATCCAGACACTGTTTATTAAGCTCTTATGTATTTTAAAGAAAAAAGAGTGTAAATAAAATTAAAAAACAAAACCAAACACTGGAGGTTGTTAAGAAGATACTGGACGGCCACTATGTTAAATGGTATAGGGTCTCCCGTTTGAGCAGGCGGCTGGACTAGAAGACCTCAAAGGTCCCTTCCAGCTCTATTCTGATTCTGATTAACTTTGGGATAAGAAATGTAATGAATCAGAGAGATAGAACATATAGATAAAGATGATAGATGATAAATAGATAGATAATGATGATAGACAGACAGAGAGAGAGAAATGGTAGATAGATGATAGATAGATAGATAGATAGATAGATAGATAGATAGATAGATAGATAGATAGATAGATAGATAGAGAAGATAGATAGATGGATGGATGGATGGATATCACAGACGCAGAAAAAAGTAGTTAATACTACATAACTCTAGTGACAAACTTCAGCTATTATGGTTTGTCATTAGAAGAATCAGTTGTGCAGTAGTTCAACTTCCTTCTCTTTCTACCAGAATACTCATTTTCATTTAAAAAGTAATAATCTTAATGATGATTTATTGAAACCGACCATTCCATACCTTGGGTTTAGGTGTAAATATCAAGATTATTGCAGGGGATAAAAAAACATGACCCCAGAATTTCAATGTATTTTATTAAATAACCTTTGGTCATTACTTCTCTGTACACATATGGGTTGAATCCGTATTAAGGGGAAATTGAAAACAAACAATTTCTCTGAATTTTTCAGCTAACCGGAAAAAGAATAACCGAAATCTTTAAAGTTCATCTCAGTTAGCACATGTGTACATTACATTTTCCTGATGTGTGTGTTTTTAAGGTCACCTCCTGGGCAATTTTTTTTGTGGTTATTGACACCCTACTGATTTTGAAATAATAAGAAATTAAAGGGTGGGAGAAAGAGTTTATGGTCCAGAGAAAAGGGACAGAAAAAACAACAACCATGCTAATGTTTTTTTTCTTATGCACTGTTTGTTTTGGCTACTTTTTAATAGCATGAATAGCACTAATATAAGACACCAGAGGTCAATAGGAACTATAATTCTGAAATCACAGGTTACTTATGAGCAGGGGTGGGATTCAAATTTCTTAGCAACCGGTTCTGTGGGCATGGCCTAATTTGTGGGTGTGGCTTGGTGGTCATGTGACTGGCTGGGCATGGCTTGTATGTAAATATTGTAAAGATATATGTAAAGATTAAATGTTTTATTTTTTTAAACAGAGCAACTTTTACCCAAAATCAGGCAAAGCAAAGCAGGCAGGCAGATTGAGCTGCTTGCAGAATCACAGATTCATTCAGAGATCTACCTTTCTGCAATCCGCTGCCTGAGTCTGCACGGAAAAACAGATGCTTCAATCCTAAGGAAGATTCAGCTCGGCTCTCAGGCCATTTCTCCCTCCCCCAACCCTCTGAATAACGCCCCTGACTGGGTCTCAGGGAAGCCATATTTATAATTGTTATCTTGTACATGTTTGACAAACAATAAAAAATATAGAGAGATATACTTTGAGAACTGCCAGGGAGGAGCCTTCTTAGCTATCTTTCTTCCAACCAAACTGTCTCAACTTGTCCTCAGGAATGCAGCCACCGCACTGATGGGAATCCAGACTACATTCCACCACAAAAAACTGGAAAACTAGATTCGTCCAAGCAGACTAACGTGGAACCTATTAAAAGAGAACTGCTGGATATTACATATGTTAAACAGGACATCAACTTCAGACTGAACCTGGCAGCAGCCATTTTTTCTATTCCTCAGTTGCCCCACATAGGGAAAAGCGGGGAAGAAGGTTGGAATGCCTTACTAGACACAACAGAGAGTTTTCTCATGAGAACCAAGGTCATCTCTCTGCATGGATAAGGTCATGAAAGGAGTGCCTGAAGAATCCGCCACTTAACCCTATTGGCCAACGTGACT
Source organism: Pseudonaja textilis (assembly GCF_900518735.1). The sequence goes on along the minus strand of NW_020771769.1, from coordinate 9,229 downwards.
GGTGACTTGAATGCAGTTATTTCCTAGTTTAATTATATTAAAACCACATGAAAGATTTAGAATTGGTTTTCCTTTCAAGCAGTGACAATGTGATGTATACTAAATAAAGAAGATCTTTGAGGAGGATTCTAGTCTCAGAGTTCTGATTTGCTTGGGTTCATTAGTCAGAATCATGACATAGGATTTGTTATGATTCACTTGATTGGGGATTCATGAATGATCAGAGGTGGTATTCAGCAGGTTCTGACCAGGGGTGAGATCCGACAGGGTTAACTACCAGTTCAATGATTTGCGAGGTTCGGTGATTTACAATGTGCTTCCCTGCATGCTGCATGCGCATGCCTGTAAATCGTCATCAGCACGCTGCGTGCAGAGAAGCAGCCTTTAAAAAGCCCTCTTTTCTTGCTTTTCTAACTGCAGCTGTGCCTTGCACGGCAGCTGAAGTTGAAAAATCAGGAAATAAAGGTCAGGTAAGAGCCCGGTGAGCAGGTGGGCAAAAACAAAAAGCTACTGGTTCTACAGAGGTGGACAGGACCGGTAGAAATCCACCCCTGGTTCTGACCAGTTCTGGAGAACTAGTAGTAGTAATTTTGAGTAGTTCAGGGAACCGGCAAATACTGCCTCTGACTGGCCCCGCCCCCATCTATTCTCTGCCTCCCGAGTCCCAGCTGATTGGCTGGGTGTTCTTTGGTTGCCCTGCACAGGAGAACGGAGCTGAAAAGAAGGTTCGTGGGGTGGGGAAGGAATGGGATTTTACAGTATATCCTTTCCCTGCCATGCCCTCCAAGCCATGCCCACCAAGCCATGCCCACAGTAGTAAAAAGAGTTGAACCCCACCACTGTGAATGATCTCTAGCAAAGTCAAGTTACAGTCCCTAATTTGATCAAAATATTTTAAAAATTAATTAACCTTTGGTAACAAATACAAAGAGCTAATACGGCAAATTCAAATGTAATACAGGGACGAAAGGAATGAACCAAGTTATGTTCTCCCTCCCTTCATTTTCCCATTACGAACTGAAACACTTATACAGAAAATAACAAAAAAAAAAAAAAACTTTCCTGGATCAAAATGCTAGTTATAACATTATTTTACACACAGGTGATAATTTTTTGGATGGCATCTTATACTTAAACTGCATATAAATTGCAATCATCTGAGAGTCTGCTAGATTAACTATAAATGATATAAATCAAAATTATCATGCTTTTTCCCCAAAGAACAATTGACTGTAGAATAAAAAACATTAGCCATTTGGATATTATCATGTATTTGGAGGTTATCCAAACTTAAAGAGATTATTCATGATTAATTATAGAGAAGCTGGAAAAGAATGTAAGTGAAATAGGAAAAAAAATGGGAGAAAAAAAATCTATTTTGGCAACCACAGCAGAGATCATTAACTCAGTTGTTAAACAAAAGAGTCACTAAATGAAACCACAACTGTACTTTTAATCTTTCTTCAGTTTTCCTTTGCTTTACAGACATGCCATGTGAAGGTCGTAAGTATGCAAACTGGTTGCAAAGTTACTTTTTTCATCCCTGTTGTAGCTATGAACAGTCACTTTGTACAGGCAGTCCTCAACTGACAACAGTTCATTTATTGACCGTTCAAAGTTATGACGGCACTGAAAAAAAGTGATCGGTGATCGTTTCTCACACTTATGGCTACCGCAACATCCCCATGGTCACGTGATCAAAATTCGGAGGCTTTGCAACTGGCTCATATTTAAGATGGCCGTGATGACAAGGCACGAAGGCCACACAGCCATCTGGGTGTCCAAACTCCCCTTTAATGCTCCAATTTCCCCCTCAAATGCTCCCACGTTATGCAAGTCCCAGACCAAATGCTCACACACACACAAACACTAGCACAGCAAGTAGTGTAGCTGCAAGTAGTCCAGCAAGTAGTCCAGCAAAACACACATGGCAAGTAGTAGCTGCAAGTAGTCCAGCAAAACACTGTGAGCACAACAGCTGCAAAGCAAGAAATCCAGTAGGGCAAGTCAAGGAGCCCAGGAAGCAAAGGAACAAGGCAATTAATCCAGAATGCCAGAAACAATGCAAGGAATCCAGGAAACTCCAAACTTCAGCAACGGCAAACAACACTCCATGAATTCAGTGCTAGTTCCCGACAAACAGCCCTCCCACAGCATCTCCTTAAGTCTCAGTCCCCAGGTGTGCCTTGTGAAGAGGGGTGGGGCACTCTCCTCCCAAGTTGTCGGGTCATTCTGCACTGTTCTTGCCTCCACTCCACTCTGTGCTCAAGGATCAGGAGGGGGCGGTCCTTGCTCATTGCTTGAGCTCCGTCGCTCCTCGTGTCCACTGCCTGCCCTCTTTTGATCATCCTGCCCCTGTTCCTCCCTGCTAGCAAGCCATCCCAAGCCAGAGGGTCTGCCTCTTTCTAGTCCTCCCTACATTCCTCTGAAGCCAACAAGGCTGCCCTCTTGACCTCTACCCTATCCCTAACCCTAGCCCAGCCACAGGATGCAGGCAGCACATGAAACCACACCTCCTATGGTCCTCGAAAAAAACTCTCTCTGCAGAACAGGTCCCTGACCCCCAAAAAGATTGGGGGCCACTAAATTAGAAGATGTTATAAGCTGAAGATGCCTTTGGGCCATGATAATGAATTTGCTTACTTTCCAGCAGAGCTGCTACATTCTTTTTGGAAAAATGTTGAAGATATTAATAATGGGATAAAGAAACAGAAGGGTTAGAACTATTGACATAGGCAGGAAAGAATGAAGGAAAACGTGTAAGAAAAATGCAAGCAGTTAATAATATCATTTCCACCGAATCCATACCTCCTAATAGCAGGGAGACAATGCTAAAAATGATGCGTTAAAACACAGAGAATAACTCACATTTTATGTCAGCTCCCAGGAACCAAAAACAACACAAGGAGTTGTTTCAGAGTAGTTTCTCCATTGCTGCTCTCCTGTAGAAAAGTATCTTGGCAGACTATAACTACCGGTTTGCCCGAATGGTAGCATTTTTTTACTACTGGTTCGATTGAACCGGGTTGAACCAGTACAATCCAGGGGTGGGATATGACAGGGTTAACTACAAGTTCGGAATTTACGAGCTTCCCTGCACACTGCGAGCAGCGTGCCTGTAAATCGTCATCAGCAGCTGCCTGCAGAGAAGCAGCCTTTGAAACAGCCCTCTTTTCCTGCTTTTTTAACTGCAGCTGTGCCTTGTTTGGCAGCTGAAGTTGAAAAATCAGGAAATAAAGATCAGGTAAGAGCCTGGGTGGGTGGCAGGCAAAAACATCAGCAGGCATAGAACCGGTTCTATGTCTGCTGCTCTTCAGAGCTACTGGTTCTACAGAGGTGGACAGAACCGGTAGAAACCCACCCCTGGTACAATCCCACCACTGGATCATGGGGATACTGAAAAAGTTGTAAGTGTGAAAAAATGGCCATGTCGTTGTTTTTTTCAGTGCCGTTGTAACTTCAATTACAGTCATTAAACAAACTGTTGTAAGTCAAGGTTTATCTGTAAAACTAATTTTAATAATCAATCGATTTCATTTACGGCCAAAGTCCCAAAAGCAAGTTACAAACATAATGCGAACTTGGTTATTGCATAAAACAATAAAACATAACAGATTTCAAACCCACAGTTCACTGCTTTGCTACTTAAAGCCTTGCTTTTAAGGCCATAGTTAAAAATCTGCCTCTTTCCATTGTAATCATAGGGTTTTCATCTGCAAGTCAACATTTTTACATAGACAAAAATATCTTTTTCCTGGTTTAGATTTTAAAATAGACTAGGTAGCTTCCTGCTGAAGTCTCTCATAAAATTCACTGTATGATAAAATATGATCTCAAATAGCCTTTTCAAAGATTAAATGTGTTGCCATCGAGTATGCTATATGGTAGGTTTCAAAATATTCCCACCTCTCAAAGATCTCTGTAATGGTATTGATCCTAATAAAGCTAACTTCTGGTCTCCTTAGGGAGTCCGTTTCTTTATTTAGATAAGCTAAAAATCAGAACCATAGAGCTAAAAGGGACTTTAACTTTGCCTAGTTGCTCATAATCTCTCGATATTGTACTTGGGTTTTTTGTTATGTCATTCGTCCCTATGTGAAGGAGGAGAAAAGGGTAGTAATCTGTGGGTCTGATTATGTGGACTTTGGAGCAGGGGTGGGATTCAAAAAAAATTACTACTGGTTCTGTGGGCATGGCTTGGTGGATATGGCATGGCTTGGTGGGAGTGGCTTGGTGGGTGTGACAGGGGAAGGATACTGTAAAATCTCCATTCCCTCCCCACCCCACCAACCTGCTTTCCAGCTCCATTCTCCTGTGCAGGACAACCAAAGATCAGCTGGGACTTAATGGGAGGCAGAGTATAGATGGGGACAGGGCCAGTCATAGGTGATATTTGCTGGTTCTCCAAACTACTCAAAATTCCCGCTACCAGTTCTCCAGAACTGGTCAGAACCTGCTGAATACCACCTCTGTTTTGGAGGTCCTCTACTTCAACCTCCTGCTCAAGGCAGGAGATCTTATACCATCCCAATCAAATGGTTATCAAAGCTGGTCTTGGGAACCTCCAGTGATGAAGCCTGAAGGCAACTTCTGTTCCGCTGGTTGATTGTTCTCACTGTCAGGAAATTTCTTCTTAGTTCAAGGTTGGATCTCTCCTTGATAGGTTTCCACCCATTCTTCCTGCTCTGCCCGTAGGTGCATTGGATAATAATCTGATTCCTTATTCTCTGTGATAGTCCCTCAAGGGACTATCCCTCAAGGGAAAGCTGGAAGGCAGCTTTCATGCCATCCTTAATGTCTATGGAGATTCTCAGTCATCCAGGTCCTGGTTGTCCCAAAGGCATTTTTTTTTTTTTTCAAGAGGCAACTGGACTTTCGGGTTCTTCTTTTGAAGATGTTTCACTTCTCATCCAAGAAGCTTCTGACTTCTGACGGTAGAGAATGGAAGGATTTATACTCCTTGCGACAGCTGGTCATTTGCATTCTTTTAGTGAGTCGTTGAGGCTACCTGGAGGTTAATCTGTCCCCACAGGGTCACCTGAGTGGTGCAAGTGGGTGTGAAGTCTGTTGAAATGACTGTGTTGTATTGTGTTGGAACTGTGATGATGTTGTATCCATCCCACTCTGTTGAGAGAAGGCTGTTCAATTTTGACACTGATGGCCTCTTTGACCCCCGTTTCAAACCAGCAGTTCTCTCTGTCCAAAATGTCATCCTTAATCTTTGTCTTGGATAGGCTACATACCTAGTTCTCTTAAGTGTTCATAAGTTTAACCACCAGATAACACCTTTGTTACTCTTCTCTGCACATTGACCTCAACATCCCTTCCAACAGATGCATTTTTGGGGTAAACGGTATTTGCAGAATAAAAAAAAAATTGCAATATCATTACTGGACATAAAATAAAATGCCTTTATTTGCCCTGAAATGTTTTGGGATTGCAAAATCTGCATGGGCTTGACAAAAATTTCCATAAGAAATTGTATTACTGGCAGTAAGGCACCATTTAATAAAGTTCTCGAAAGGTTTGAAAAGATGAATGGTTACATTTTAGTGTGACTGAGTTTGAATAACACAATTCTGCAATAGCAGGAAAAACTAACAGGGAAAATTAAATCACAAAGAAAATGTAATAAACAAAGATCTATATTTACTTTAGCAAAAAAAAAAAAAATTTACTATTCCAGCTCTAACCAAATTATTTTCTTAAATGCACCTGGAAATGCCTTCACCAGAATTCTAGTTAATTATTCGAGAGTACAATGAGGTGACAATGAACAAAATTTGGAAAGTGCAGCATTAGTGTTTACCAGGTAAGAAATCTGCAACCTGATGTTTGCTTTCCAGCAGATCAAAGAGAATGAATGGATGTGAGAAATCAGTATTGGTTGATTTAGAGAAAGTGGGTCCCGGTGAATTAACAGTAGAACAGTTGTGCTAAGGTTGGAATTGAAAGTTGGCTGCTGAACGTGATAAGAACAGAATATGATGGAAATAAAACCTGCCATGAGCATAAATTAAATGCTTAGAGCAGGGGTGTCAAACTCAAGGCCTGGGGGCTGGATCTGGCCCATGGGGTGCTTAGATCTGGCCTGCAAGGCCACCCTAGAAACAACGAAGGACTGGCCTGCGGTGCCTCTGCCAGCAAAAACAGAGCTCAGAAGGGCTGCCATTTTCACTGGCCGAGGGTTGCAGGAAGCCATCGCAGCTGAAAACGGAGCTTGGGAGCCTGTTTTTCACTGGCAGATTGCTTGGACCACCACAGCCGTCCCTGACATGAGTGGCATTGAGCTGGCCACACCCAACCTGGCCACGCCCACCCCAACTCCTTGAGGTCGAACACAATTCTGATGCAGCCCTCCCTGAAATTGAGTTTTACAACCCCTGGCTTAGAGAATGGGTGAATATTGACATAAACTCAGCAGCACTAGCCATGTTTCCATAAGAAGAATAACAAATATCTATATACCGTGGTGGGGAACCTATGGCACGCATGCTGGAAGTAGCATGCAGAGCCATTACTGCTGGCATGTGAGCACTCACCCAGAAAAAGTCTGCTGCGCATGCGTGCATGCCGCCCGCCCAACAGCTGATTGTCGGATATCTGGTACACATGCATGGGGGCGCAGTGGCGTGCAGGAGAAATTTGCGCATGCGCAGAAGTGGACGGTGTGTGCGGAGGGTCGCACATGTATGCACAGAAGCAAACAGCGTGGGTCATGCGGGTCATGCACGTGTGCACAGGAAGCATGAGTGGGGCCGTGCGCATTGCCTTTTGGGTGATGGCATGTGAGCACGGGCAGGCAAGTGTGCATGCAATTATCAGCATGGGAGCCCAAAAAGGTTACCCACCACTGCTATATACAAACGTATAAACATATAAACGTTTATAAGATAACCCCTATTGGCCAATCAAACCCCAAATGAACAAGTTGCATCATTTAGATTAAAAAAAAAACCTCATGCTATTTTCTCAATATATTACTCTCAAAATCTAAGCAGGCTTATATACCAGGCAATCTCACAGCTAAACTAAGAAGGCAAAACGAATACAAAACCATTTCTGTAGTACATAGTTGCAAAGAAAGCCACATGAACAGATGCAGGCAATTACACCAGGAGTCCAGTTTGCTCTTTTACACAGCTTTTGACACCGATGCAGAGACGCAACATATTGTCAACTCATAAAATATTTCTATGGTCTTTTTAGAGTTGCCAACAGAAAGGGAAGGCGGAGCAGTGCAGCAACTTGCAAAGCCAAAGCTTATTTCCACAAATGTTTTCAAAGATAGTAACTAGGTGACTGAAATTTCTGCCCTGCAAAATTCTAACTAGAAAGCCTGATTGATGATTCTTGGCTATGGATGTGTCCCATTGGAGAATATGAATTACAATACACCCAGGGATGGGGGAAAACCAGGGTCAAGGGTGACAATGAATGATGTATCTCAGAGTCGGCTACACCCAGGCAGTGCTGGCATGTTAACTCCCAATAAATCCTTTTGAAGTTTTGGAAGTTTGGTTCAAGACTCATGATACCTACAAATGGAGGTAACTGCCGGAATCCTGACACATATACTTTTAAAAATGCACAACATAAAAAATGTATTTCCTCCCCTTTCTGAGTGTCTGCATCAAAAGATCCTTAGCCTCCGCCAATAAAATCAGTGAGTTGGGTTGAAAGCATTGACATCTTTAGTATTTGGGATCTGCCATTCTTTTTACCTTTGTGTTATATTGTCAGAGGTGTCAAATATCAGAATGCAAAAGGGTGGTTTTGAAGAAATAGAATTTAGTTGTGGGTACAGGTGTGCACAGCACAACATAAACATGCGTGCGTGCACACACACACAAAATCTACATGCCATCTGTTTCATCTATGCACCTGAGAGCAAGATGGCCTGCCTTAAAATGGCGTTCGTGGCCTACAGCATATTGCATCTGAGTCACAAAAACAAGCAAATAAAGGCATACATGCCAAACAGATTTGATACCCAAGCGTAATTATTTTACTTGTCGCTAAGAGCCTGCTAAATATTTGAGACAACAATGCAATATCAGTAAGTACACACTTTAAACCACGCATCCAATTCTCTGTATGGAGAGAACAGATGTGATCTTACTAAGGCTGTAGCACAGTTCAACAATAATTTGTCATATCTGACATACTTTTAAATTGCACATACCTGCCAAATTCACATAGCAATTACAAGCCTGTGTATCTGGCACATTTTAACTTACAGTGCCTAACCAATTTATCAAGTTATGCACACAAAGCAACCCTAATGTTCTCTCTACTGAGACAACAGCAATGCCACCTAATGTCTTAAAATTCCTTTATAGGTGTTTTATGATGCAGCCCAACTGTTTCAACACTCTAGCGGCTGGACTTTAATGTGGTTCAAATGGTTCTAAATACCATCACTAAATGTTCAACATCTGCGAAAGTTGGACCAGTAAATGCAAATATTTTGAAGCTTTGCCTGTCCAGCTTTCATTAACCTGGGGCGGGGGGGGGGGGGAGGCTGGGGGGGCTTCAACTTTTTTTCATGGGTTTTCCTTTGGGGGAAGGGCACTTGAAGTTCAGCTTTCAACATAGTCATTACATTGATCTCAAACTATGGTGTTAATTAAGGGAAGGGAGAGGGAAGGAAAGGGAGGGAGGGTAGGGGAAGGGGAGAGGAGGGAAAATGGAAAGGAAGGGAGGGAAGGGAAGATGGGAGGGAAGACGGGATGGAAGGGAGGGGAAGAGAGGGGAAGGGAAAGGAAGATGGAAGGAAAGGGAGGAAAGGGAATTTCCACACAAGAGTTCTAAGTCCAGCCCACTGTGAATTCCTTCTACTCTCATCTGTTGCCAATTTGCTTTGACAACTAGTAGTTCAGATTCTTGTAGAGAGCTTTAGCTTGCAATAAATCTTTATACCCTTTTGAACTGTTTAGATCTCCTGATTTTCCTGGCACTTGACAGGTGCCAAACTAATGTGGAGCACTGAAGTCTATTTACATGCAATTGATTAAAGCATTTTCCAACAATCTATATTTCTTTTAGGGCAGCTAATAAAAACAATTTGATTTGGTTCTATTTGTAGCAATTGCATCCTACCATTCTTCAAATCTCTCAATATGCCAGTCAGAAGAATTTGTGTGTACATTCCTAAACCATGTGGAGAGAGAGAGAGAGAGAGAAGGAGGGAGAGAGAGAGAGAGAGAGAGAGAGAGAGAGAGAGAGA
>NW_020771766.1:0-12181 GCF_900518735.1 Pseudonaja textilis | reverse complement strand
GGAAGCTGACTCAACCGGGTTCTGAAGCTTCAGATGGGATCGCTCCTCCTTTTCTGGCCGCCTATCGGTGCGAATCCATATCCACCCTTTCCTACAATTCACATGGGAATTCCACTTTTGGAGCCAGGGCAGTCCCAATATTAAAGGCTGTTCCATCCCAGAGGCCACAATAAAGAACAGGGTCTTGCCATGGTTACCCATGGTCATCTCTAGGAGTTCCATTATAAAACATGCAGGGCAACTTCCCGACACTGATCCATCCAGTAGGCAAAAGGATATGGGCGTTTTTAAAGTTCTCAGTCTGATGCCTATCTCCTTAACTATTTTCATGCTGATTATGCATCTCGTGCACCCAGAGTCTAGTAAGGCCAACATCTCCCCTTTGGATCCTGAAATGAGCACCCTTAATTTTATTGGGATGGTCATGGGCCCCTTGTTAGGACTTACCGGGATGTCGTCTTCTGAGTCAGTTTCACTCTCATTGAGGAAAGTCGGAGGTCCCAGCTCCTCTCCTGCTGGAGGGGCAACCTCTACAACCTCCCCTGTCTTTAACCCGGTTTTGCATGGCTTGGTTGGGGGGTTTGTGGGCTTCCTCCCTGCCTTCTGTGCTCCCTTTGGATCCAGCTTGACCCTGCAATCCACAATCCGGTGGCCCTCCTTGCCTCATCGAAAACAGGCAGTGGATTTGGGTCTTGCCATCACTCCTCCCTTCCGAGGTTTTGGGGCCTCTTGGAGATGTGGGGGGAGTGGTTTGCTCCATACAGGGCTTCCTCTGCGTCTGCTTTGGGTCAGATCTATTTCCACTTCTTTCGCTAGCAAGTACCACAGTTGCAGATCATCTGGTTCCCTTCTGGAGATGCACATGTGGTATATATCTTCATTTAGGCCATCTTTGTAGACTTCTATCAGGGCCCCCTGGGACCAGCCTTGGATGTGGCATTCCAGCTGTCTGAACTCTTGGGTGTAGTCAGCAACTGACCTCCCCCTTTGATTTCTGGTTTTCATTCTTATCCTGGCCTTTCTCTCCACCAGGGGGTCCTCAAACCTCCTCCTCAATGCAGTCATGAAGACATTGAGATTCTGCAGTTAGGGGGAGTTGTCATTATACAAAGTCACCTTCCACTCTGCCGCTATCCCCTCCAGGGCCCTGGTAACACATCTCACTTTGGCTGCTTCAGAAGTAAATTCCCTCTCATATTCCTCCATATAGCTCCCGACTTGTGCCAGGAAGAAACCCAAATCCTTGGGATTCTTCCCAAACTTCATGTCTAACAGAGGCAGGTTGAGGGCTGTGCATCTTCCAGGGACCACACCTCCCGCTGGGGCCCCGGGGCGGCAGCCGGCTGCCGTGCTGGTGTAGGCTGGACTAGGGGGGGTGGGGGCAGCCCGACTTCCCATGGCTGAACTCGCTTCCCCTTCCCCCTCGTACCTTGGAGCTATGCGAGGCTTCTCAGAGGCATCCTTGAGGAGTTGTCTGGCTTGATCTAACATGCTTTCCATCTCTTCCTTTTCTTGCCACAGCTGCTCCCTCGCACGTCTTCGGGTTACAGTGATCCCAGGAGCGGGGGAGGTTTTGGGATCCCTCCATCCAACACCCAATGACCATCTGGGCCTCTCAGCTGGGACTTCTTCCAGAGTAAGGTCGGCTAGCAGGTCGGCGGCTGGCACCTCCGGTAGCATCATCGACTGCCCCCCCCCACAGTTCCCTGGTCATCTTCATCACTAGCTGGAGATGACATGATGTGAAACCCCCTCGGAAGAAAAGTTGATATTTTCTCCAGGTGGGCTGATGGTGAGATTCAGAATAATGTCAGTCTGTGCTCCATTCAAAATCCAAGAAAGAAACACTCACACTCCAATGGTTAGAGCAAAGGTCTTCTTTTACTAAATTTTAAAGTGGAAACTACAGAGAAGTTTCTGAATCTAACGATTTTGGCGCGCAGATCACATATACAAAGGGATGGAATTGTTCCCACCCCCCAGAGTTCAAAAGACCCTTCCAATTAAAAGTTCTGCATATGATCATGTGGGCATCTTCAGGTGGTGATGAGGCCTCTATCCGTTGATCTTGAGATATTTTGATAAAACTTCGCAGCTGCGCAGAGGATAGAAAAAGTAGGCAAGGAAATAGAAACTTAAAAAGAGGAATTTATACTCCCCCCCCTCCTTCCTATTTACAGGAATGTAACACCTCCAGCTTTCTTCCCTTCCAATTCCCCCGCTCTCCTTGTTGCTAATGACAGCCGAAAGATGGAGCAGTAAGAAAGTTGCAAAGTAAGGAAAGATGTAAAGTAAGGAAGAAATAAGGGAGCACATAAGATGCAGAAGGGATCATCTTGAAGGCTGACAAGTGGGCTCATTCCTGACCCAGGAGGGGCTTCCTCCCCTCTGGGCCTCACCCGGCTTTGGTCAGACACAGCTGGGAACCTCCTGGAGGAGAAGAAAGTCTCATCGCATATTAACCTGGCCCTGAAAAACCACAGCTTGAACCTGGAGCCACCCAGGATCTGGTCTGCAGGCCCTGAGAGCAGAATCTGAGGGAGGTTCAGGGGGAGAACTTCCAAGCGGTGGACCTGGGATACGAGCCTTCCTTTGCTCCTCCCTGCCAGGATGGGCCTGCCTGTCCCTTCAGTACCCCTCCACACTCAGCCCCCAGTTCCCCCATCATTAGGCAGTGTCTTTTGGGTGATGGAAGTTCTCCAAGGGCAATCACTAGCCACTTCGATCGGCCGGTAGAAGTGGCCTTGGGGTGAGTGCACACACATACTCCCCTCGCCACGAGGCCGCTTCTATTCTCCAACGAAAGCTCCCTGAAGGCAGATTCCCCAGCCCCTTCAGGGCGTGCCTTGGCTGCCCATGTCCCGTCGCCATTAGGCAGTATCTTTCGGGCGATGGAAGCCCTGAGGCCGCTTCTACCGGCTGATTGAAGTGGCTGGTGATTGCCCTTGGGGAGCTTCCATCGCCCGAAAGACACTGCCTAATGGTGAGAGGACACGGGCAGCCATGCGTCGCCCACAAGCATCTGGGGACTCTGCCTTCGGGGATCTTTCGTCAGTTGATAGAAACAGACTTGTGGAGAGGTACATGCGTATGGGCTGCTCTAGGTGGGGGAGGAAATTAAGTCACCCCCGAAAAGACAGCCTAGCCGTTTTTTGGGGGGTCATTAAAAATAAGGCCCAGGCTTATTTTGTGAGCAACATGGTAGATAGATTAGATGATAGGTATACATAGATAGATAGATAGATAGACAGATAGATAGATAGATAGATAGCGATAGGTACATATAGATAGATGATAGAGATAGTGATGGATGGATAAATAGATAGAGAGAGAGATAGAAAGAAAGAAAGAAAGAAAGAAAGAAAGAAAGAAAGAAAGAAAGAAAGAAAGAAAGAAAGAGATAAATAGATCGCACCTGCAGAACTTACAGTCCATTCTTTATTTAAAAAAAATAAGAAAAATCAAAATATAAAGAATCTTGGTGTATTATAGGAACATTGTAAGGTAACACAGGAATGACAAGAAAATAAAAATAAAAAATTCCATCCATTCTATAATTTTCTCCCTATTTACCCAATGATCTAGTCCACAAGTTGTCACTTTCCTGCTTCTTAATGAGCTTTTATCTAAAAATTAATATTGCTAGAAAAGATGGGGAATGAAATTTCACTTCAGGCACAAGCAATTTTAAAACCAACTGCAATTAAGATTAATATATGGGATTATGACATAAAACAGAATTCCAAATAGGGTCTACTCCTAACCTTGGGCAGACATCAAGGGTGCCGATTGTCATTAGAAGACAGGCAAAACTAGAGTTAAATGGCATTAACTTGAAGTGGCATCAAACTCCATAGCTCTGAGTGACCTTCCCCAGCAGTCTCTGGAGACAAGAGGCCATGTTGAAGGACAGCAGAAGTCAATTCCCTGGGTGTTGAAATTCTCTTCCCCAGCATCTCTTTCTGGACTTGCCCTGACAGGAAGGAAGGACCACAGCTGAAACAGAACAATGATCCCAGGGGTGTATTTGTAATTTTTACTAACATGTTTTATTCCAGCCTCTCCTCTACAAATGGAGCCCGGAAAAAGTTCAGAATCCCAAGAGGAGAAGTTGCTTCTTGCTGTAATTATGACCTTTGAGACCTGTGATGCTATATCTCCAGTTTTTGACTTTGATGCAGGCATTAGACTGAAGCCACATGCAAAGAATCTTGTATCAGAAAAGGATAAATTCCTTGGGTGAAGCTCTCTGGGACCAAGTTTTGGGACAGGTACCGGCTCTTCTCTTGATTGCACCTTTCTCTCCTTTGCAGATGAAACTGAGTGATTCTCTGCTTAGATCAGGAAAGCCACTGGCACTTCTCAGTGTCTTTGCATTTTTCCAACTTTTCCTGTTGTTTGTCTTAGAAACAAGAAGTGGATTGATTCATGCCATGAATGATGGACCTCCTGCTTCTGCTGCTGCTGCTGCTGCTGGTGTCCACCTCAGTCTGTGGGAAGCTGAGAAGGAAATGCCCATTGAGTTTGGGGCACCAGGATGTCTACAATCCATGGAGCTTTTACAGGCCTGGAGACCATCTCATTGGTGTGGTCACAACTGAAATATTGGTGTCACCTATAATGTGGCCTTTCAACAGCCCTCCTTCTACACCTCCTCCTTCGTAAGTCATGCAGGGTGATGGAATTGCACTCCCTCCATGTGCAATTCTAACACTCTCCTTCTTTTCTTCTTATGTCACATATTTTTGTACCTCAGGACCTGTCTAATTTCCTGAATAATTTTTATTTCCACGGCTTCCCTCTTTTGCCTTACTTTGTAGAAGAGAGTAAAATCCAAAGATGGAGTTTTAAAAGAACCTGAATGAAATCCAGATGATTTTTCTTTCTCAGTTCATTTCTGAGTTCATCACTTGAATAATGACCTTTGTTTAAGTAGTGACTGAACCAATTGTAGTTGCCTCTCTCATTTGCATAATTGATCATTCGATTTGGATCAATGTTGGCCTAAGGCTTAGTAGGTTTGTGAAGGATTATATATTTTAAAAACATTTGTTGTTACTATTGAACATAATAACATGAATATTGTTTTTCAATAGGAAGAGTTCTCCTCTAGAAAATACCCTAATGTCAATTTTTGGTATTCAAATGGTCCACAAGAATTCCCAGCTCCTGCACAATCTCACCCTTGGCTACAACATCCATGACAACTATATGAGTCCTTTCCGCACTTCAGATGTCTTGCTGGACATTCTTTCCACTGGAGAAGCCGATGTCCCCAACTACGGCTGTGGGAGGAAGGAGAACCTCCTGGCTCTGATTGATGGAGCTGCCACGGACATCTCCATCCAGATGTCAACATTAGGAGGCACCTACAAAGTCCCACAGGTTTGTGTATATTAGGGAATATTAGGGAACATATAAACTATGTTTTAGTCTATTATGTTCAACTTCAAATTGACCATTAAAGGCCTGAAGAGCCATAAGGTCCCTATAGAGGATTTTCTACTGAATATTCAACTATTGAAAAACTATCCAGGTTTTGAGGTCTTCCATTAGCATGTTCATTTTCACATATCAATAATATCTGCCTTATCCAATTGGAATCAAGTTGGCCATAGTCCTGTCTGTGTATAAAAAATATTCTGACCAAGAAGAGTATCTTTGGGATGGATAAAAGGAGTTCAGCTCTTGCCCTCATCTATGATTGTAATTGTTAATTTACACCATTTCTGCTTTGTATAAATTCAGGGTATATAATTATTGGGTTAAAATTAAAGTGCTGAAAGAGACATAGACCCAAAACAGACAAAATTTCAATTAAACACTTATTGGATTGTACAACTGTCAATTTGTGTTAGCAGTTGTGATCTCTTAGTCTCTTGCACATCTAGAGAAGAAGCTGAAAAATTGTTTCAGAAAGAATTTGGGATATAGAAGCTGAGAAAGAGGTTTTAGAACTCAAAAATAGCATATAATATAGCCCTTTATCTTAGATCCAGACATTTTATCTAAAATCTGCAAATTTGAATCTAATTGTTGGAACTGTATGGGTGAAACAGAAATTTACATTGCATTTTTTATTGTTTTTTTTGTTTAATATGATTTTGTGTTCCATTTTTATATACAATCTTGTTAATATTCTACCTTAAATTTTTTAAATATTTCCATGACTAAGGAAGAAACTATTCTTATATATTCATCAGAACAAAATTGGGTTTGTCAATAACTAATATTTTGGAGTTGATCTGGACCACATTATAACACAGCATTCTTCATTACTTTTTCAGATCATTGTTCTAATTCCTTCAGAGGCTCTGATTGATAAAAGGAGATTCCCCCTTTTCCACCAGATGCTCCCCAAAGAAGGATTCCAATATCCAGCAATTGTCCAGCTGCTCCTCCATTTCAGATGGACCCTGATTGGCCTCTTTGCTTCAGACACAGAAAATGGAGATAATTTCATGAGGACTTTCCCTCCTATGCTTGTCAGGAATGGAATTTGTGTGGTTATATCACAACAATTCACAACAAATGGACAAACAACACCCTTCAGGGAGGCCCTTTCTAAGTGGAGACAAATCAACGTTTTTGTCCACTTCATAGAATATATTTCCATTGGGGACAGAGTTATTCTTTTCCATGAAGCACTTATGCATTTGCCAGGATCCATTGAAGGGAAAGTCTGGATCACCACAACGTTTTCAGCGTTCACAATAGAGAAGCACATACCTCTCAAATACATCCATAGTATTTCGAATTTTGGTTATCTATCAAAAGAAAGGCCAACAGATGCTGCCTTTGAACCCCATTTCTTTGTGGAAGATCAGTTTCAAGATCATTATTTCCACTGTTCCCTTTCCAAGCACGTCTTTTCTGACAAAGGCCGCAGAAGATGCACCCAGAAAGCCCCACTGGAGACCCAGGAGAAAAGGAACAGGAAACAGATAATAAATGACCATCATCGCTACAGTATCATTCAGACTTTGGTCCAGGCCATGAATGCCGCTTATTCCTCCAGATCGAGGAGGGGGAGGAAGAAGGGAGAAAAGAGTTTGGGGGCTCTGAGGCTGCAGCCATGGCAGGTATGGGGGGTCCCGATAGGGATCCATTCATCTGAGATCCTTTGGAGAAGGAACCCAAAGGAGAAGGAGGGGAACATCTCAACCTTCTTGTGCTGCAAAAGGTCAAGAGATTTGCACCATCTAATTGCTCCTGTCTGACGCTCCGGAATAACAGGGAGCAGATCTGAAGTTTCTCTCTAGCCTCTGTTGGAAGAAATCTCCTTCTGGGTTTGGTTCCAAGTGGGGAAGAAAGACGCTGGAAACATGGTGACTACTTGGAAGATGGTTTAATGGTGGACAGGAGCACATGCCTTGGTTGAGGAAAGAAGGGCTGAGATGCTGAGAGTGCAACTGTTTGATGCCCTCTGTTGGGATTTGAATTTGAGCTTGTATTCCGATCGGTTGTCAGACTCCCATGGGGCCATGCAGGGCCAACTCTGTAGGTTGTCCTGAGTCCCATGCTTGTTTGAACCTGGCTGGATGGTGATGTAATGAAAGGGCTTTGGGCAATTCCTTTTGAGCTTTACCTGGAGTAGATCTTTGTTATGTAAAATAGAGTGGCCTAGGCCAGAGTAATGGTCCATTAGCAAAGGTAGGAGGGGGCTGAGTTTCAGCCTCTCTGAGTTTATACTTTTCTTTTTAGGGAAATGTATTGTGTCTTTTTAGTACATCCTAAAATATTTTATTTTCCTAGGAATGAGAAGGGTTTTAACTCCCAACACCTCTTTCAGTCATTGGAAGAGTGTTGAATCCTCCCTTGTCCAACTGAGAGATTTTGTAAGTTGGAGAAGCTGCTCTCATAATCTCCTCCTTGTCTTCTCTCAAGACTCAGTTTCAGGTTGCAGTCAAGTACAATTTTGAGATTGTTTTCATAAACAAGTTATTTTTGAGTTATTTTTATTTACAAAAAACTCAAGATGGCAAATGTCTCCAACACAGCTTCCTCCTTCATCCAGTCCACTTTTAGTACAGTCAGAGACCAGCATTACAATTAATAATAATAATGGAGAAAAATAAAAATAAACGACAGTCAAGGGGCAGTTAGAGTCTGCCTAATGCTGAGTCATGTGCGAATATGTGGCAATGTAAATGTCCTAAATAAATAAATACATAATTTTGCGTTAAGGCAGAACAGAATTTGGCACCATTCAGAGAAACTCCTTCCTACTGATCTGAGAACTGCAGTTGCACATAAAAGAGTTCCGTATTTCCCGGATATTTTATTAGGAGAGGCGTCACAATGAGAATCCTTGAGTCCTGATAGGAGATGCTGCAAAGCAGGCTGTGAACTCACTGGTGGGATTCAAAAATTTTTACTACTGGTTCTGTGGGCATGGCTTTAATTTGTGGGCATGGCTTGGTGGTCACGTGACCAGATGGGCGTGGCTTTGTGGCCATGTGACTGAGTGGGCTGGGCCAGGGGGCCATGTGACTGGCAAACCAAATACAATAGGTCCTCGCTTAATGGCCGGTTGCTTATCAAGTGTTCTAATTTATGACTGATCTCCCCAGAGGTACTTGTCCTGTCTTTGGAGTTTTGACAACCATAAAAACAAACACACAAACACACACAGAGCTTTCTAAACCTGCTATTTTTGATTTTGTAAGGATCTCCTGCTGGAGCAGGGGGTTGGACTAGATTACCTCTGAGATTCGTTGCATGCCAGCCCTAGATTGCTGTGCTGCTTCAAAGAGTCTTCTGAAACCAGGGTTTGTGTGCTTCTTTCCTCTCCTTTTTTTCTCCCACCCTCCCTCCTTCCAGGTATTTATCTATCCATCCATATATTTCATTCACTTTCTCCATTCTCCCTCTTTCTTTCTCTCTTTCGCTCCCTCTTTCTTTCTTGCTCTTTCTTTCTTTCTTCTCTTGCCCCCCCCCCCATCTCTCTCTGTCTCACACACACAGAGAGACACTCAGAGAGTCGGGGATAGAGAATCGGGAAGATAGGGACCCGGCCTCTTTGCTATCCCCCACCGTCCCCCTTCCCTTCTCAGGTCAGGTGGGGGAGGAGAGGGTGAGGGGCAGGACCAGCCGCTTCAGGCAAGGTGAAGAGGTGTCGACCAAACACGGGGGAGTAGAAGCCTGGGAACGGTGGCTCCCGGCTCAGATAGCCTGAGGGGCTCCTGCAGGCATATCGCGACCAGGGGGGCAAGAAGACCCAGGACATCCGCCCACTCCCCTGCTGGCTGGCCGGGCCGGGCTGGACTGGAGGAGGCACATCCGCCAGGAGAAGTAAGAAAACGTGCTCCGTGCGGACAGCCGGATGTCCCAGGGCTGCTGCACATGTGCACTGCATGAGTAGTGGCTGCACACACAGTGTGCATGTGCAATAGCCCTGGGACATCTGCCCGATCTGCACCACAGCCACCACGTGGTAGGGAAAGCTAGGAAAGCGATTGGGACAAGCAGGCCATCCGGTTCGGGGATGTGGCCAACCAGGGGTGACCACCAGTTCACCTGAGCCGGTGAGAACCGGTTGAATACCACTTCTGCGTGAGCTGCAGTTCGAGCGGCCCCTTGTCCTCAGGACCCCAGTCTCAGCTCAGGATCTCTTTCTTTGTATCGGCCCCCTGAAACGGCTCTGGGAACTCCATTGCAGCTCTCGGAGGTTAATTCCCTTTGGACTTTTGGCAGGGTTATTCGATATAAATATCTCGTTGCTCTAAAGGCTGCTCAAATAAACATTCTTGGGAAGAGCAGCCCCATCTTGTTGGATTTCCAGATCTTTGAGACCTTGTTTGAGTTCATTAAGTGCACGAACTCATCCCCCATCCTTAAAAGCCCTTCCCTGCAGAAACCATGGGGGCTGAGTACCAATAAGTAGTTGTGTGTTCATTTTCCCCAAAACAACAACCCTGTGAGTTGAGTTGGATTGAGAGACTGGCCCCAAATCCCCCAGCCTGCTTCATGACCAAGGCGGGTCTTGAACTCACAGCCTCTTGGTTTCTACTTCAGGGGCTTCACCAGAAGACAAAACTGGCTCCCTTATATACTTATCAAGCTTGGCACAATCCCTCATCCAGGGCATCATTAATGTTCTTATATGAGATACTAGAATTTATCAAATGCTAAAATCCAGATAGTTTTCTACTGCTATTTAGTCATACAGTTGTTTCTAGGAGAAATCAGAAATATTTTTCTGGAAAGTTGGTAATGTTTAAATAACATAAAAGTATATTTGCCTGAGAATTGTTATAAATCTTGTATAATAGCGATTTATCAACACTATTATATTAATCACAACATAGAAAAATTGCTGACTTAATGACAAAATGTTGTATCTTCCCACTCTCATGACAAAGATTAAAAAAATTAAAGATTATTTGAGTACCATTTTAAAATCAGTTTTTATCCACTTAATTATCATACCATCCACCCCTCACTTAACTGGGTTTCTGATCACATCAGAAAATTGTTACTCTTTCCTGAGATCAAGTTACATCAGCAGTATTTCCATAATGTATTTAGGAAATGAAATAATATGTGAGGATGACCTGCATAGAGCACATAAGTTATATCTCCCCCTTTCCCACAACCCATTTAGAAAGGGCCGTGATAGGAGGGAATGACTTTTGGGGGGTGGAGGAGAGATTCTGCCTGGGGAAGAACCAGAGAAGAGGAGGAAACCTATAGCTGCATTTAAAAAAAGGGTCGGTGGGAGATTTGTACTTTCTGACTCCCCAAATCCTGTCAGTGCAGCATTACAGCGAAGTGGGCCTAGCTCAGGTTTCCTGTCTGGGCTTCCTGGGAGAGGATGACCCTGACAATTTTCTTCTTGACAAATTGATGTTTCTGATAAGCAACCTGTTGCTTTCAGGGAGTTCATAAATCTCCTTTTTTCTGTTTTTCAACTATATTTTATCAAAATCTATATTGTCAAAATATGATTGACAATTTTTTGTGAACTTTTTTCGTTCACTTGTAAGATAGTGGTAACACCTATTTTCCTAATGAAGCATATCTGTAACTACAGAAGACAGATTCTGTTCTGGACTAGCAGACTCGAAAGCCTGCAACTCTGATTGGCCCGTGAATAGCAGATTGTGATTGGTCACCGCAGACTGATCCGATTGGCTAGTAAACAGGCTGCCATGATTGGCCCAGCCAAGAGCGGCAAACTCAAATCGCCTTCATTGGCTGCCTAGCTGCAGCCAGCCCTATATAAGGGGCTGCTGCAGCTGGGATGTTCCCCTCAGATCTGAAGTCACTAATAAAGAGCTCTTGTTGTTATCTGAGTCTTGCCTCCGTTCTTGAACCATCCTCCCAGATCTAACAGATTCAAATATGAAAAAGCATCTGGGATAAGAAACAAAGTTTTCCACTTTTAAAATTGCTGCATGTTCCCATTCTAGTTCCATCCTTTCCTGGAGAAGAATGAGTTTGTCAATATTTCGGAGTTTAAACTCTACATGGACCCAAATGGAGAGGTAGCAGCAGATCTGTTCATTTTCGGCTACTTGGTTCTTCCCAGGGATGATCCCAGGGAAGATACTGTGGCGTATTTTGTAAGACAGAGACTTTCTATCAACCAAGATGTTCTTTCATGGTTAAAGGTGAACAACAAGGTAGGAGAAAGTTTTGCTGTCTTTCCTCTGTTTTCCAAAGCCTGAGGTCCCATTTCAAGAGGGCTGATGCTATTCCCCAAAGGTGGTTGATCTTCACCGAGAATTGAATCTGGGCGGTAGAAACTGGATTTTTTCACTTAGGCTGCTTGGAAGGCTTCTATATTGTTCCATTTTGTGGACCATGTACAATTAAGGGTCTCCATCAAACGGGTGAGAAACCCACAAGGGCTGGGGAATGTATCGCTAGTAGTTTCTGGCTGTTTGCTCCTTGTGCCCAGAAGAGCAACGACGGCGGCAATTCTGCTGACCGGGGCCTGAATCCAGGCCCCATTGGGGGAAAGAAGCTTCTTCTCGTCCTGCTTGGGGAAAAGTGTCCCCTGAAGGAGCAGCTCCATAATCTGGGAGGCTCTTAAGGAGGCCAGACCTGGCCAGAGCTCCCCATGCCTCCCTTTCACCCTCCCTGGGATGGAGCAATGGGCCTTCTGCTCCTAGGAAGCAGCTCCAAGGCTTTCAGTTCACCTGAAATTATCAAGATTGTTCTGATATCACACCTT
>NW_020771762.1:0-12194 GCF_900518735.1 Pseudonaja textilis | reverse complement strand
GCCACTTTCAATCTGCTAATGAAATTTTCATAGGGTTCATTGTTCCCTTGTTTGATGTTAGTAAAGGTCTTCTCGCCACCTTCGCCGTCAGGGAGAGCCCCCATGGCTTGTAAAATTAACTGTGGGAGAAGAACGAACCCCTCCTCAGGCATTCCATCTCTCTGTTGTTCCACTGTTGTAAAATTACCAGATCCATAAAGCTGATCTGGGGTAACATTTCCTGTTCCCCTCCGGATTGCCAGCTGTCTCCATTTCTGATCTAACACCAAATATTGCGCTGGAGTTAAAATCATTTTCAACAGAGCTTTCCAGTCAGCCGGAATCATTTTATTTCCATAACCAACTGCTTCTAACAACGCCTGAGTATATGGCGATCTAACACCATACTCTTTTGCTGCTTGCTTAATTTCCTTTAAAACTTTGAGAGGTAGAGGCTTCCACTCCCGCTGCGGATTCAACGCAGCGTCCACGACAATTTCTACTGGATTAAGTTGAATCTCCACTCCAAATTCTACCAAATCATCTCCTGATAATTCCCCTCTATTTGTTGCTTCTTGAATAGCTGCAGTAACTGCATCTACTTGAACTCTTAAAGGCAAACTCTTATCTTCTGACAAAGTATTTTCAGCGCCTGACAGTCCTCTGGATTTATCTAGAGGTGCTGTCGGCGGCAACAAACGTACCGCATGGTAAGACGGCAAACCTTCTTCGGGGGGTGCTAGGAGCGGTTGTTCATGAGTAGCTAATGCATCCATAACCACCCTCCAGGTTAACAAAATTGAAGAAGGGGCACGAGGTTCCTCGTGCAAAAATTTCCCTATCTTTTTCCAGGACTCTACTTTAATACTACCTCCCTCTGGATATGACTGAATATGTTTCCAAACATACTGTAATAAGTCCTCAATTTCTTTCTTTCCTACAATATGTCCTCTACTATGAACTCCAAACTTAAAACTATTCCAAGTGATTTCTCTCAATTCCCTAATGTGCCCTTTCTGAGCCTTCGAGAAATCTCCCCCCATACTCACGAAAAGAATCTATCTCCGTCCAGCGAAGAAGATGAGGGCCCAGTCGACGTCCGTGACGATGAGTATAGGATGCAGGAAATGTATAGCCTTTCAAAGCTATCACGTCGGAGCATATAGCTCTTCCAAACTATCACGTTGGGGTCACCACTTGTGGTGGTCTGGCACTTGAAATGAGACGCAGGGAACCGTCTGAGCAAATGCCAGCCCTGAGCGAACTCAGGCAGCAGTATTTATTGAAGATTCAGAAAACAAATGACCTCGACAAGATAATAGCATACAGGCATAGAAGGTCCCGCTGACGAAAGTCCTTGCTGTATACCTATAATTATCACTAATTTCCCTGTTCCTTCTAAGCCTGCAGATAACAGGATAAGACACTCCTGCGTAAAAGTATTCCTACTCCCACCAGAAATGCCTGCATATCCTTATCTTTATGGCTGTACAAAGGACTTACAGAAAATGATTAATAACATATGTTACCACACAAAGCTGCAAAGAAAAATTCTCCAGTGAGCCCCCCCCGTCTGCAACCCACCCCCATTCCCATGGCAGCGAGTTGGCTGACACCGTCTCCTGGGGATCATTGGCCCAAAGTCTCCCAGCTGGTTGCCAGGCCTAGGGTGGGATTAGAACTCCCAGCTTCCTAGTTTCTAGAACAGCACCTTGACCAACACACGTCGTAGAAGTGGTGTTTGTTTAGATACCGCTCCATATTACTACCGCCCCAACAAAGTTGCTCACGACCTTTCAGTAACGTCCTGATATTCACAAGATTAAAATGCAAATGACCTGCAGTTATGACGGGTTGCAGTGCCCCACGGTCATGCATTCAGAACGACAGAATAAGAAGAGTCGGAAGGGACCCCTTAGAGGTCTTCTAGTCCAACCACAAAACAGACCACCATTAGACCAGGATGGTACACTGTCTCCTGCTTGAGCAGTGGGCTGGACTAGAAGACCTCAAAAGGTCCCTTCCAGCAGTTGGGTTCTATGCTCCATGTGTTATAGCTCAGAGTGGATGGGCTGCCACCACGTCTTTTGAACGGAGGGGCAGCGGGTGGAAATTGAAACACAGATGCTATGTGTTAACGGTTGTGTAAACTAAAAGAGGGGAATTGTATCGCTTGCACCATCGCTTCCCACTGCCGTAAAGAAATTTCGAGGGATACCTCTGGTTAGGTCAACTTTACATAGGAAAGGGATGGAGTGAGTCGGAATAACAGAGTCAGAAGGGACCTTGGAGGTCATCTAGTGATTCCAGTCCAAGCCCCGCTCAAGCAGGAGACCCTTACAGAATACCAGACTTTGGAAGGGACCTGGGAGGTCATCTAGTCCAACCCCCAGCTCCACCAGCATTTTATAGAATCCCAGAATACCAGACTTTGGAAGGGACCTGGGAGATCATCTAGTCCAACCCCCAGCTACACCAGCATTTTATAGAATCCCAGAATAACAGACTTTGGAAGGGACCTGGGAGGTCATCTAGTCCAACCCCCAGCTCCGCCAGCATTTTATAGGATCCCAGAATAACAGACTTGGACTTGGGAGGTCATCTAGTCCAACCCCCTGCTCGAACAAGAGACTGTATACCATTTCAGACAGATGGTTGTCCTATCTCTTCTTGAAGGCCTCCAGTGTTGGAGCATTCACGATTTCTGGAGGCCAGCAGTTCCAAGGGTTAATTGTTCTCACCCTTAGCAAGTTTTTCCTGAGTTCCAGGTTTCTTCACTCCTGGATGAGTTTCCGTCCACTGCTTCCCCTTTGAGAACAGACTGACCCCTCCACCCCGCTCCTCTTCTTTGGGGCAGCTCCTCAGGGTATTGGGAGGCTGCCCCAAGGTCTCTTCCAACTCTGTCGTTCTGTAAACCAATGTTTAATTATTAAACTGGTGTTTTGATGCGGCCTGATTGTGCCACACCTTTGTTTAGTACTTCTATCGCTTGTCGTTTTATTGTAGCGTTGCATTGTTTTGTGTTAGCGCTGTGCATGTTTTCTTTGTTTTTAGGATCTGTGGTACCAAGCTGGCATGGTATATAGTAAGCTACCTGGGGACGTTCAGGGGCTGCCCAGGCTTGGACAATAGGAGGAAAAAAATCAATTTGGGCAAAAAAGAGGGGAAAAGAGAATGAGGAAGGATGGAAAAAGTAATCCGACAGCCTCGATTTAGCAAAGAGAAGCGCAACTGGGGATGAAGGAAAAGCCGCTTGAAACATCTTGGGAAAAAAGAAAAGTGAAGGTATTCCCAAAAGAACGGACAAACCTCTCCCCGCTCTTCAACGAGAGCCGCGTTTCGCAAAGAAAAGACTCGTTCCGAACCGTTTCAGCGTTTATTTCCATGGTTCAAAAAAACCCCGTTACGAATATCTACCCCATTTCCCTACGGCGTGCAACCCGCTTTCCCTAAACGCATCTCTTCTGCGTGCCGCAATATTTCCCCTTTCTGCCTTGGTCCCGAGTTCAAATTCGAATCGGCACCACGATTTAGAAAGGCTGGATCTGATCCTAGCTGGACAACCAGAGAATGACCCACATTTTCTGCAGAAATGATTTTTCTCGGGCCGGATATCTGAGGTCTGGTGCTTTCTGCACCGTCCCCTAAAGCGGTTGAGGTTGATGCCGCTGTGGGTGTTAGACGTTGTATATTACCTTAATATCTATCCTCACGCCTTTCGCCCTCCTGAATTTCATCGAGCATCCCAGCCGTTCCTCGAGAGGAAGAAAAGGGCGTTGTCTGAGCAGGCCAGGTTCCCCAACCGGTTGCCCGTGGGCCATTCAGCCCCTTCCTCTTCCTCCTTCCGTGCTGCTCTGAGACCACACTGGGACCCCCTGCAGAAGGTGCAGTGGTGTCTCTACCTTTTGAAGAGTAAGAAGAAGAGTTGGGGCTGATTTTAGGAGGTTAAAACCAAAAGTCATTCAGAGTTGAGAAATGCAGATTTAAAAATGGCACAGCCAAGAAGGGGCTTCCACTGAGAAGAAGGGGGTCGACCTTTTCCCCAAAGCACCTGAGCGCAGGCCAAGAAGCAACGGAATCCAGGAGAGAAGCAACCTGGAACTAAGGAGAAACTTCCTAACAGTGAGGACCATTAACCAGTGGAACTGTTTGCCACCAGACGTTGTGGGTTCTCCACGCCGGAGGATTTCAAGAAGAGGCTGGAGAGCGACTTGTCTCAAATGGTATCGGTTCTCCTGCAGGGGGTTGGACTAAGCTAGAGGACCTCTAAGGTCCCTTCCGCTCTATTCCCATTGATTGGGAAGCTTGGGAGAGACCATTTTCATCTGGGGTCTCTTCTCCAAAGCCCATGACCAATGGAGGGCCTCAAGTGAGATGGGGGGGTCTCCTCCCCTCTCTCTCCTTCGCCCTCTCTTCCTCCCTTTCAAAGAGCACGTTCAGATGGGTTGACCTCAATCCCCAACCCCCCGGCCCCTCCCCAAAGTCCCCCAGCCTGGAAATGTCCCAGCGCTGCTTCTCTGGGCCCCCTTCTCCCCAAAGGGAGTGTCTCCTTTTCAGGAAGGACCTGGGAGAATTCAGTGGGGGTGGGGAAACCCCTGGCCCCCTCCCAACGAGGAGAGGACCTGCCCACCAGGGCATAAAAGGAGACATCTTGGTGCCGGGAACCACATCGGCGGTGGAGCTCCGTAGCCGAAGGACCGAGGATGGAAGGGTTCTTCTGCAAGACCTTGCTGGTGGTTGCAGCTCTCGCCATCGGTGGGACCTCCTCACTGCCCCACAAACCCCTGACCTATGAGGAGGCCGTGGACCTTGCAGTGAGCACCTACAACGGCAAATCTGGGGAAGAGTCCCTGTACCGTCTCCTGGAGGCTGTTCCTCCACCCAAGTGGGTAGGTA
Source organism: Pseudonaja textilis (assembly GCF_900518735.1). Next base: position 7,319 of record NW_020771762.1, on the reverse strand, counting down.
CTCCCTCCTGGGCTTCACCCTGACCCCTCTAGGGTAGAGTAGACCCTGTGGGACCCTGCCTTGAGTCACAGCTGAGAAAGAGAGACCCAGCCAGCCTCTCCTCCCAGCTTGGAGATCTTAAGGAGCCTTCATTTAGGGTCTACCTACCGTTCAGTCTGGGTCCATTGTAGATCTGAAAGCTAGAAATCTAGAATAACAGAGCTGGAACGGGACTTAAGAGGTCTTCTAGCCCAACCCCCTGGTCAAGCAGGAGATCCTGTCCTGTTCTGGACAAAAGGACATCCCATTTTTTCTTGAAGACTTCACCCATAACTTCTGAAGGCTACTCTTTTTGTAGAGTAGACCCTTCCCTCGTGGGAAGCTAGCTGAAAAAGTGGAATCAGTTCCACCTGGAAGACCTTCCTGATCCAACTAGGATCGATCAGGATGGTAGGCCTGGAATCCAGAACTTCTGGAACCTGCGTGGACTCTGCTCTGTAGCTATAGATCCCGGTGGCTCCTTGAGGGCTCCTTCCAAGGGACCGTGGGGGGACGTCCAAGCGGTCTCTAAACTAAGCCCCCGCTGGACCGTGTCTCATTTCAGGGTCCTCTTTCTGAAAGCAACCAAGAGCTGAACTTGACCATCAAGGAGACGGTGTGTCTGGTGGCCGAAGAACGGTCCTTGGAGGAATGCGACTTCCAGGACGACGGGGTGAGTGGCCGGAGGCAGGCTGGGTGGGAGGCCGGTCCACGGGGCTCCCACGGCGGAGATGGAACGGGAGTCCACCTTCGGGACGTTCTCCCTCTCGTTTCTCTTAGCCCGTGGATAGAGGAGGGGCCGGTAACAGAGCGAGAGTTGGAAGGGACCTGGGAGGCCTTCCAGTCTGACCCCTGCTTAAACCCTTTTCTCCTTCCCCTTCCCTTTCTCCTCCTCTTCCTCTCCTCCTCTCCCTCCTCCTCTCCCTCTGCCAAATAACAGAGTTGGAAGAGGCCTTGGAGGTCTTCTAGTCTGAACCCCCCCCCGCCCCCCCCCCCCGCCCCCCCTCCTCCTCTCCTCCTCCAAGTAACAGTGCTAAAGGGGACCTTGGAGGTCTTCTAGTCCGACCTCAAGCAGGAACCCTTTCTCTCCTTTCCCTTCCCTTCCCTTCCCCCTCCTCCTCTGCTACATAGCAGAGTTGGTAGGGACCTCAGAGGTCTTCTAGTCTGACCCTTGCTCAAGCGGGAAACCCTTTTCCCCTTCCCCTCGTCTTCCTCTCCTCCTCCTCCTCCTCCTCCTCCTCCTCCTCCTCCTCTGCTACATAGCTTGGAGTCGGAGCCGTTCTAGTCCCCCCCACGGCCTGAGCAGGAAATGCAAACGGCTCTCCAGCCCCTTCTTAAAAACCCCCCACTTTCCTCGGACGGAGGGGAGGCATCCGGGCATTATTAGGGACCGAGACGTTGACAAGCCCAAGCCGGCTCCCCCCTTAGAGGTTTCCACAGGGTGCCTTAAATATAATCCACCTAGTTGCACACCCGTCCCCAAAAAGGGACCGAGGACTGTTTTTCACCCTTGACGACCATCATAGCCTCCCTGAAAGTCACCTGATCAAAATCCAGTCTCTTGGCCACTGACTCGTATTTATGACGGTTGTGGCGTCCTGGGGGGGGGTGTCACGTGATCCCCTTTTGTAATGGGGTAAGCAAATAGAGGAGCCCGATTCACTTAACGGCTGTGTTATAAACTGAACAAGTGCAGTGGTTCACTTAACAACGGTGGCAAGGAACATCGTAAAACGGCAATTTTGCTTGGGCAATTTTGGGATGAATTGTGGTCATAAGTTGAGGAACAGCGGTGCTTATGCCTGTTGCAGCCTCCCCATGGTCACGTGATCAAAATTCAGACCCTTGGCCACTGACTCAGACTTATGACGGTTTCAACATCCCAGGGTCATGTGATTTCGCTCTTTTGCGGACTTCTGACAAACCAGAAACCAGGGTCACTGAATAACCATGTACCTCCCATAACAACTGCAGGGATTCGCTTAACATGGTCGTAAAAGGGAGCAACGCTTTCTTAACCGGGGTCTTGCTTAGCAGCGAGAAAAGTCAGCCTTGAACCTGGTCAGACGTCGTGGGCTACCTGTACCTATGGAGACCTGGAGGCCAAACCATCTTAGCTTCCCTTAGGTCACAGAATCCTAGAATGACCGAGTTGGAAAGGACCTTGAAGGTCATCTAGTCCAACCCCATGCTCGAGAAGGACCGTCCTAGTAGGAGACGGTTGGAGCGAGGTCAGGGGCGAATCCGAGACTCCTCTTTGGGAAGGGAGATTGTGGTCTCCGTGGAACGAGATCTGGGCGCCTTCGTGGTTCTCACCGGGGGCTTCCGCTCCTCCACAGGCCGTCATGGGATGCACAGGCTACTTTTTCTTTGGCGAGTCGCCCCCAGTGCTGGTTCTCACCTGCGAGCCTCTCGGTGAAGACGAGGAGCAGAACCAGGAGGAGGAGGAGGAGGAGGAGAAGGAGGAAGACGAGAAGGTAAGAAGACGCCCTGTGGCTGGGGGTTTCCAGACCTAGAAGGACAGTTGAACCAGGGGTGGGATTCTGCCGGTTTGGACCAGTTCAAGAGAACCGGATGTTAAGTTTTCACCTGGTTTACCAAAGTGGTATTTGAACCAACCGACCCGCTGGCTCCACCCACCCTCCCCGCCCCTCCCAGGAGTCCCCAGGTGGCCCATTTCGATGCGGGTAAGTGCAGGTCCGCATGGAGGCTCTGGGAGGGGGGGAAACGGGCCTTCTGGGAGTCCGGAAACGGGCCTGTTCCCTGCTTCCGGGGGGTCTCCAGAGCCCGGGGGAGGCTGTTTTCGCCCTCCCAGAGGCCTGAGGGAAGCCTCCGGACTCTGGGAAAGGCCAAAAAATGGCCCTCCCGGAAGTCCCGGTAGGCCACGCCCAGCATGGCCACGCCCACCCAGCAACCGGGCAGCAAACCGGTTGCTGGGATTTTGGAATCCCGCCCCTGGGTTGAACCATTTGCCAAATGGAGGAGACCCCACCTCCCTCGAGGTCATCCATCGGGCCCCTGTTTTGGAAGAGGAGATTGGCGTGGTATCTACCAAGCTTTGGTTCCACCTGAACCATCAACTAGCCCAGAGTTGAGACAAGCCAGAAAGAGAATGAAGTCATTTCTGGAAACAACAGGAGGGAATATTTGTAGCTCAGGGTTGAAGTGTGGGGGTGCCTGGGGGTCCCCGAGTTGGGTGGTTTTTGTGGGGACGTTTCATAAACCCCCTTCCTGCAGCCCCCCACTTCTGGGCAATTCCATTTTTAATCTGCATTTCTCAAATCGAGTATCCTTTGTTTTCAAACTCCAAAAACCGCATCCGATACACAGGTAGTCTTAGACTTACAATAATCAGGTGTGATTTTTTGCTTAGTGGCCATCCTCTTGACTTACAGCAGTTCTTTTAGTGACCAGTTACAACAGCCCTGAAAAAAAAAAGATTTATGTCCATATTGCAGCTCGTCCTCAACTTACAACAGTTCGTTTAGCGACCATTCAAAGTTGCAACGGCATTAATAAAAAGCGACTTAGGTCCCTTTTTCACACTTAACGACCATTGCAGAGCCTCAGGGTCATGTGAGTTACTTTCAGATGCTTGGCAGCCGACTCGTATTTATGACGGTCACAGTGTCCCGGGGTCAGGTGATCTGTTTTTATGACCTCCTGACGAGCCAAGTCAATGGGGAAACCCGGACTCACTTAACAGCCGGGTGACCAATTTAACAACTCCAGTGATTCGCTTAACGACAAAGGCAAGAAAGGTTGTAAAATGGGGCAAAGCTCACTCAACAAACAGAAATTTTGGGCTCGGTTTTAGTTGTAAGTTGGGGGCTACACGTAAAGCCTTCTGCTTTTAACTCTTAAATTAAGAATTAAATTCTTATATTAAGAATTAAATTAAGAATTAAAACCTTCTGCTTTTAATTCTTAAATTACGAATTAAACTCTGCCCGCTGCCCAGAAGTGGGGAGAACTTGCAAAGGGGGTAAAACAGACAGACGTACAACCGCACCCCCATTGTGTTGGATAGAAATGCCACAACCGCACCCTTTGTCAGGGTCCCAGAGCAGCAGGGAAGCAGAAAGAGGAAGGGGCTGCTGGATGGCCTCTGGGGGCTTCTCAACCTCCCCCCCCCCACCATCCTTCTCTTCCTCCCCCGGATCAGCCCAGGAGGGTCAAGAGATTCAAGAAATTCTTCAGGAAGCTGAAGAAGAGCGTGAAGAAACGTGTCAAGAAATTCTTCAAGAAGCCAAGGGTCATCGGGGTCTCCATCCCCTTCTAAGAGAGGGGCTCGGGAGGACCTCAGCCTCCGCACTCCGATCCCAGGAAAACCGGCAGAGAAAATGAGGCCGGCTGCTCCAGTCCGTCAAATCATTTCCGAATGGGATGCTCTGCCAATCAATCCATGAATAAATAAATATATACTCGCATGTGGTTGCTACTTTTGTGCTATCCTGCTTTTATGTTGAAAAGACTAACAGAATAAGAGAGTTGGAAGGGGCCTCAATGGCTTTCTAGTCTAACCTCCTGCTCAAACAGGGGGCCTTCACGGAATCATAGAGTAATAAAGTGGGGAGGGACCTTGGAGATCATCTAGTCCAACCCCCTGCTCATGCAGGAAACCCCTCTGTCATTTCAATTTTATGTCTGTCTGTCTGTCTACCTCTATCTATCTATCTATCTATCTATCTATCTATCTATCTATCTATCTATCTATCTATCATCTTTCTATCTATCTATCCACACACACACACACGCCTGTAATACATATATGCGGGAAACAGGCGTTCCTTCCTTGGCAGATCAACCAGGATTTTGAGAGTTGTCCTCTAGACCAGTGGTAGCTAACCTTTTAGGGCTCTTGTGCCAAAAATTGCACACACGCACACGTGCGCTAACATGCCAGCACCCAGGAGGCAATGTATGCCCCCAATGCCCCCTGCACATGTGCGCACGATCCCTCCGCCATCCCCTTACCTGCACTGCCCATGCGCGCACCTCCCAGCTGATATTGGGCCCGTTTGAGCCTTTTTCGGCCTCCCAGAGGCTCGAGGGAAGCCTCTACAGCCTTTGGAGGGCGAAAAACGGGCCCGGTTTGTCACTTCCGCTATTTCCAGGAATACAGGAAGTGGTGAAAAGGGCCTGTTTTTTGGCCACCAAAGGCTGCAGAGGCTTCCCTCAAGCCTCTGGGAGGCCGAAAAAGGCCTCAAATGGGCCCAAAATCAACTGGGAAGGCCGCGCATGCGCAATGAGGTAAGTTTGGCTGGTGCTCGCATGCCCGCACAAATGGCCCTGAAAACAACCCAGAAAATCGACATTGCTTGAGAAGTCAGTGAGTGAATCCACATTCAACTATTAAAAATAAAGTAAACAAACCCAGAATAGGCCTTCACACTTCCTCCTTTTTATGACTTTAATAGCGGGCCAACCTTTCGAAGGCAACTGGCGAGGGAGGCTTATTTCTTGGCCGGTTGTTGGCTGAGATCGTTTCTATGGCCACCCATCCCACAAACGGTCCCCGACTTACGACCACAACGGAGCCGGATATTCATGTTGCTAAGGGAGGCATTTGTCATGCTTTAACCTGTCTCTGTAAGAATGGTCTTGAAGAAGGCAGCCTCTTCCGTCCTCTTCCACTGTGGCTTTCTCTTCCTCCTCCCGACAAGCAGCTGGTTTTGCTACCAAAGCTGGTAATTTGGAGGCTTTCCTCCCCATTTTCTTTTTGGAATATATATTTTATTGCTTAAAGAGGAATATACGGAATACTGTGTAATTGGGCATGCCATTCCAATTGCCACCAAACAGAAGTAAAAACAAAATGACACGTGCAAATTTATATATACAAATTTTTGTACAAAAATTTCTGACCGTCATATAACATGTCAACTCCTCTTATCGTTCTAATACTTGCATTCTCCTGTCAATAATACAAACGTTGTCTCTTTCCAGGACCCCCTCAGTTGATTATGTTGGGTATAACATTGATACACCAACTAAGTTTGGGTGAATAAATATATAAAACCAAGGTTTGGGTGTTTGTAACTTGTAGCTTTAAGCACCAAACTGCTTGTAATTAACTAATTAAGGGTGCGGTTACAAACGGCAATAAAAGGCAGTAAGAGAAACGTAACTTGCTCTCTGCTTGTTATCAGCTTGCTACTGTTTAGTTTGCTACTGTTTGCTACAACTGTTTGAATACCTGAACGAAAGGACTATTTCATTGATGTGCTGATATCCTGTGAATACTCAGCGTTGTCTTCAAAAGGAAAGGTATCAGAGGAGAAGATATCTTTACAAGCAGATAAGGATATAGAACTGACTAGTGAATGGACTAAGTTACTGAATGGATATATTTGTGAATGACATATGGACTGATTGACAATGTTTAAACTCTAATTGGATTAAACAACTATTTAAACTACAAAAACAGTGTTTGTCATCAGTGTGTGTAAACTCTAGGGCCCTTCCTCTCTCATTTGGCTGCCTGGCTTGACTGCTGCTGCACATTCTGTTTGGGGGTTTGCCCCCAATCACTAACAGATTCTTTCGCCTTCCAACTTCTCCCTCCTGTTTCTGACCATTGATAAAACCTATTCCATGTGAAATTGTATTCTGTATCTGCTTTATCTATTATTTTTAGTGTCCTTCTGTGGATTTCCGCACAGTCTAGTATCTTCCTTATCGTCTCATTCTCTAACGGGGTGTTTTCGTTCTCCCACTCCTGCGCGTATCCAATTCTTGCTGCAGCCAAAACATGTAATATGAAATAAATTCTGGGATGGGCTGCCGGGTGGGGTTCGCAGCGGTTCGGGAGAGCCCCCAGCTAAGATTCTGTGCAATTTGGAGAATGCCGCTCCTGGCTGGCCCCGCCCACCCCACTCCTCCCCAGAGTCCCCACACGACCCATTTGGGATGCAGGTAAGTGCAGGGTGTGGGTAGATGCCCAGGGAGGGTGAAAAACGGGGCTCCCGGATGTTCAGGAAGGCCAGAAATGGGCCCATTTCTGGCTTCCAGGGAGCCTCCGGAGTCTGGGAGGCCATTTTGCCCCTCCCCCCCGCAGAGGCTCAGGGAAAGCCTCCAGAGTCCGGGGAGGCTGAAAACAACACCACCACCCCGCTATGGTGCAGGAGGCCGACTAGGCCACGCCCACCATGGCCACGCCCACCCAGCAGCCGGGCAGAGAACCCGTTGCTAAAATGTTTGAATATATTGATCCTTTGTCATAACCCTCTGATGTGATACCTAGTAAAAACAATTCTGGTTTGAAATCTAGATGGTGTTTGGTCATTTTTTCTAGCCAC
>NW_020771761.1:549-12196 GCF_900518735.1 Pseudonaja textilis | reverse complement strand
ATGTTGGCTTGATCCTAGGCAGCGTCGTAGGGAGAAACGTGAGCAGCCGTGTCCGCCATGGTGGATTGTACCAAGCTGGGCCTGACCATCCAAGAGCTAGGAAGACTAAACCTCTGGTGCCTGTGACCAGCCCAGATTGGGTCCTGAAACCGACCCCCTGCTCTCAGCAGGAGGGACAAATGAATGAACCAATCAGAGGAAACCCCTGTGGGATCGTGGCCATCAGGACTCGTAGCCGAGACCGTAATGCGATGCCTGGAACCTGTAGCAGAGCCACGCATACGACCCAAGGTGTGGCTCCAGTACATGGACGACCCCTTGGACATATTAAAAAGAGAGCGAGTGAAGTAGAACTGGGAGCTTCCCAGCAACATTGCCAACAGCTCCTTCAAGGAATAAAATCCGCAAGAGAAGAAGAAAGCGACACTCTAGGCTTTCTGGATCCGCGGTCAGAGGCAGAGATGGCAAAATAGGAACACACGTCTATTGTAAAGCCATCCACAGCAACCAGTGGGGCCACAGGCCCAAAAGGAGGCCGAAGGAGTCAGATATCTTCTAGGTGCTGCTGCTAAGGTAGCAATGCCAATAAGGACGGTGATGTTGGCACTATGGTACACCTTGGTTTACTTTTTCAGAGGTTTTACCAGTATATAAGGAACAAAACCTATGGTGCCAGAGAAGACTCCTTATGAGAGTCCCTTGGAATGCAAGGCCTTCCAACCGGTCAGTCCTAGAGGAGATCAACCCTGGACTGCTCTTTAGAAGGCCAGATCCGGAGGATGAAACTCAAAGACTTGGGCCACCTAATTGTTGTGGCCCACCAGCTGCCCGCAGAGCTGGTGACAGACTCAGATGTTTTTCATCCAAGTGAAAAAAGGAACTAATCCCTCAACCACTCAGAGGAACCTCCATGGGATCGTGGCCACTAGGACTCATAGCCAAGACCGTAATGTGGCGCCTGGAACCTGTAGCACTCCCATGCATACAACCCAAGGTGTGGCTCCAGTACATGGACGACACCGTTGTCAAAGGGACTGTTAGGAATAACCATAGTTACCTAACATTGTTTGGGTAAATAATATATAAACCATGATAGCTTTTTATTCTAGTTATTCTTTGTAGGTTATGAATCTAATCACAAATCATACAGATTCTGGGGAAAAGGTACATCTAGCGTTTACTGTAGTGCTAGTGCACAATTCCTTGAACATGTAGGATGGGAAAAACTGGAGCATGATTCAAGTAAGGATATAATCATAGAAACCTATAGAAGATCCAAACAATATATCAGTAAGCAAAAGAGTACAATTAAAGAAGTAGTACAAGAAGAGCTCATAAAACCAGAACTGGAAAGAATAGATGAACAGGATGAGGTAGATAAACAGGAACGAGTAGTACATGAAAGTCCACCTGTAAGCCCTGTAATACCTAGACGTTCAACACGTGAAACCAGACCACCTGACAGGTACCAAGCAAGTGTAGTTTGCCAAGTTGGTAAAGTTCCAATTACTGTTGAAGAACTTAGAATGTATCCTGCAAAGGATCATGAAGATTGGCGTAGAGCGATGGAGAAGGAACTACATTCAGTGAAACAAATGGAAGTTTGTGAAAACGTTAAATTACCTCCAGGTAACTCTAAATGATATAATTTGGGTGCGGTTGAGAAACTGCCATAAGAGGGAGCGAGAGAACCTGGACTACTACTGGATTGATGGTTGATCGATCTGCGTGTTCCCTGTTACTGACGTCGAAGGAGGAAAGAGTTTTGAATGCTGCATATCTAATCTACTGTGAGAAGATATTTACTGGACTGATTTATGGATTGAAGTTAACTGACCTTTTTTCGACACTGGTTTTTTTTGCAATTGAACAATCTCCGGACTGAACTGACTGAATGCTGGTGAATGATATTTGGACTGTTTGACCCTACTAAACTCTTAATGGAATAAACTATTCAACTAAGACAGTGTGTCCGTTTTTACTGAGTGTGTAAACTAAAAAACGCTTTCTCTCATATTCGCGTGGCTGCCGTGCGCATTCTGCTAGGGTATATCCCTAACAGGGACCAGGTAAGGAAGAACATGACATTCCAGGACGTTGGGAGGCTGGAGGCGAAAAAGGCCCGGCTTCATGAGGCCATCTGGAGGATTCTTCAACCTAAATATTAAAATTTGTGCCCCGGAGTTTTTAATTGAAGTTTTTCAAAAATATTATTTATACATAAAGAATGAATAAACAAGAACAGGAAGCTTCTCAGCAACCTTGCCGACTGTTCCTTCAAAGGAATAAAGTCCACAAGAGATGAAGAAAGCGACACTCTACGCTCTCTGGAGACGTCGTCAGAGGCGGAGATGGCAAAACCCGTCTATTGCGAAGCCGTCCCCACCAACCAATTATACAACAGACAAAAACAATTCAGAAGCTTGGTTGCTATTCCTGAACCTTGGTGGAAGGAAACTCCGGCTTGGGAGGAGCCGCAAGAAGCACTTAAACTGCTCAGAAGAAAGAGACCCAGCCAAAGAGGAGGAGGAGGAGGAGGAGCTGCACTCTACGCGTAAGAGACGTCTCGACCTCGAAGGATCTCTTCCAACACACTCTGCATATCCTCCATTTCACAGCTTCGGCAACAGAGCGGAGGGGCAGTGACCGGTGAAGCCAGAAGGGCTTGGACCACAGAGCCAGGAGCTGCCTGTGGAGTTGGGCTCACAAGGACAGTTGGGACGGTTGCCATGGTGCAGCCTCGGGGGGTATCGCTAGCCAGGACCCCAACCTGCGATGTTGCAAAAGGACTGATTAAAAAAAAGGACGGCCAACTCAGAGAGGGAAACACCTATCAGCGCCCCACAACGGAGGCTTCGAAGAATCGACGGGCAGAGCATAGATGAAGATGAAATCAGGGTCTCCTTTGAGTCCCACGGCCCTTTTCACACTCAGAATTGGCACTATTACACAAACACGAGTGGGATTAAGTTCTACAACCATCCTTGCTTTCCTTGACCTATTGGTGGCTTTCGATTCTTGTCATTGTCCGTAGTATCCTTTTGGGCCAACTTAGGGGGGGTGGATTAAGAATCCAACCTTCCTTATACTACTTGGAGGACTCTGAGTAGGCCGACGGTTGGAGTGCCGAAATGTAAAACCAATACGCTCAAGCGAGTCTTTTAGTGAGTAACACCATGGTTACTCCGAGCTTGACCCTTCTGCTGGTGGGTTGGCTACCATCAGAAACATGTACCAACAGTGACTTACTCTGGATGCCACTATAGGGCATTGGATGCCAAAAGAAATCGGCACATAGTTATTTCCCCCAAGCCATCATTCTGCTAAACACAGCACTGTTTTAGACCTTAAAATATTTACCCACATAGTAGGGCTGTAACGCTGCTATTCTTCTCATCTTTCTCATCTTCTAATTTTTTCCAACTCTCTTCTGTTAGGTTATAGATCATAGTTGCAATTATAAGATACAACAAGTGATCGTCGTAGTTACTCTCGCTTTGTCGTTTGTATGTACACAGAGTTTCTGCACCAGAGACAAACTTCTTTATGGGACAAGTGTGACTGGACACACAAAAGAATTCTATATTCCAGCCAATAAACAACAAGCCAAGTAGTTGTTGGCTCCCTTTTTGGCCCTCAAAAGTTTTGAGATGAACATAGAAGGGAATTTTGCTTTCTGGGGTGTCCCAGGCCTCTCCTCCTTCACCATCTACATAAAACCTCTGGGCGAGACCATCCGCCACCACAGGATGAGACATCAGCAGTACGTCGATGATACCCCAGTTACCTATCTCTGTCCCGGGTGAAGTGAGGGGGTGTAGTGGGCATTCTTTGGGGTGCCTGGAGGTTGCGAGGAACTTGGAGGGGGAACAAAAGTGATGAAGATGGAATGGCTGAGGAGTGGACCCCTCCGGATGCAGGTGCTTATCATCTTTGGTCTTGGATGGGGTGGCACCACCCCAGACCTACCTGGCGTAGAAGCTAAGGGGCAGAGCAGGTGGCAGCCATGACTAGAAGGGCCTTTGCTCAACTTTGTGTTGTGAACCAGTTGTGCTCTTTTCTTGGATGGTGAGGCCTGAGCGCAGTTAATCATTCCCTGGGCCACCTCCCAGCTAGACTGCTGTAACTTACTCTACATGGGGCTATTCCTTGAAGAATATCCAGAAGCTTCAGCTGGTACAAACTGGCAGGAAGGGAATCCAACAACATCTGTAACCTGTAACAGCACCTGTGACAGCATCCCAAGAGGGACCCGACACGAACCCTCAAGGAACTGGCCTTTCAAAACTCTCTGTTGTAAATACAGACATGGGCAGTGTGGGATTTAGCCGGTTCGCATCACTTCGGGAAAACCGGTTGTTAACGTTATGAGCAGTTGGGTGAACTGGTTGATGGAAGAAATCATTAGGGCAGAGAACTAGTTGTTGAAGCATTTGAATCCTACCACTGGACATGGGTGTTGCTACGTTGGGTTCAACAAGGATGAGTCAGCAGGGATATTGCCACTTTAAGACTGAGGATGGGTCCACAGGATTATTGCTGTTTTAAGAAGCAGGAGGCCATGAGAGGGCATATATCTCTCTCCCAGTGTTCTGTCTCCATTAGGGCTCTCTGTGCAGAGTGAAGACCGATTGCTTGCCTGGTGTTTGCCAACCACGTCTACGTATGTATATAGCTGCCTTGTATATAAACCACCCTTAGAAGACAAAGCCTTCGAGTGTGCCGTGTTTTGCTCCTGGGTTGTCTCAAAACAGCAGTCCCACTGCAAACATTCTGACAGTATGGCTTGGGAAAATTACACCAAAGAACAAGATATTGCCTTTTAGATTACGTGTTAGAACAAAACTCAACCAAGATGGGCTCCACTAACAGAGAGGAAGCCCCGAACACACAGAGAGGGTTTTTTTTAAATGCTTTTCCTCCACACTCCACACCCAGTCATGCCAGCACACAGGCGATAGAGAAATCACCCAGAAAGTCTGGCACACAGGAGAGAAGGTACCAAGAGGCTCTTACCACACGGGGGAGGTTTCTTTAGGGACTTGGGGTGATCCCTGCTATTTCTGGACATCGGGCGGCGGGGGGGGGGATTTTCCCACAGCCCTGCAAGGCCCCAGAGATAAGGGGGCCATCTGTCCATACACCTTTTCCAGGCACTCCCCAGAATCGGGGTTAACGGTTTTGGTGCCGCGTTTGTGGTGCTGCACAGTGGAACGCATCGATGTGCGTCAGTGAAGAATGCAGCAGCTGTTCCAGCGAGGAAGAACAGCGATAGACATCTGTGCGACCAAAGACCCTGCAGGAAGGGTAGAGGGATCCCAGAGAGACCCTGTCAGCCGTTGATGGATGGTGGTGGCCTACGAAGTTCTACAGAAGACTCCAGAACTGGAGCAACGCCGAGAAGATGCTGAACCGTTTGAACCAAATGAGTTGCAGAAAGGAAGCCTGTCTGGGGTGTGTAGGGCCCATCACCCTCCATTTTAGGATTGAAGGACAAGCTGGACCGGAAGGAGCAGAGGGACCAGAAATGACCACAGGGCCAGAAAAATGAAGGGTTCTACCCCAAGTAGATGTTAGAAGTCAAAAGTGATCAGCAGGCAACAGAAAAGGGAAATACAGGAAAAAGATTAAATGAATTTTACTACATATATTGACAGCCACAAGGATAGCATACGCACAATGCTGGAAGCAAAACAATACGCCCTCAGAGGAATTAGTAATTCGAAAAATTCTAGATTGTGCTGAAATGGGTAAATGGACGTTATGAGATCAGAGCCATCGACAGAACATGCACTGCACTGTTGTCAGTTGTCTAAAAGTGAATGATTGGAGGTCATTCTGTTGTTCACCTTATGTTTATCGGTGGAGATCAAGTGTAGCTGCTCCCCCATGCAGAGTTTTCTTCGCTGCTTCAGAGGGCAAAATGACAGGTGTAAGTTAGCCCAGAAGATTAATAAACCAACTTTGGAAGCCATGCAGAGTCAGCACAAAGCAGAGGAAGCATCCAAGGTCCTTAAGGTGGGTGGAAGAACTGTGATGAACGAAGCCGAAGGGCCTTTTATTTTCCCATCCTGCTCAGTGCTGCACACTCCAGTCTTGGCTCTTAAGGGACACACGTGGCATTGACTCTTAGGCAGGTGGGGTTGCGACATCCGTGGCCAGTTTCAGGTCTGCTGAAGCTTCCTTCAGATGTCAGGCTAAGTGGTTTGACGGGGAAAGCGTTCTAGAAATGTATGAATGATGTGCCTAACTATTGCAAGGGGTACGTATAAGTCTTCAGAGTTATGTTCAAAGAACCAGTAGAGATTTTGCCCCAACGGGTGCGACGCTGCTTTTTTGCAACCTCTCAAAAGGCTCCAGTTCAATACTACAGCTAAATAGGTATATAAGAATATATACTGTAAGCAATATCACTATCTAACTGTATGTGTCTATATATTAAAACGTGTAGAGTGATAAAACGTATAATGCGTTATGGTACAACTATGAAAACAAGAGTTGTAATTTTGGCTTACAATACTCTGCATTTAAAAGAGGCGACACTGTATGACTATGAGAGTAATGGTTATAACCAGGGTGTATAATACGACGTACACATCTAAATAGGACTCGATATAGCCACTACATTGGAAATGTGATGTATAATAAAGGAAAATGTACAACAAAATATATACATATATATATATTTTAAAAAGGCTCAGATTCCCATTATGACACCAAGGGATTGAAGGAAGTATCCCAGAAATCTCCAACTTCAAGCAAAAGGTGCTTCTCTCTTCTTTTTTTATGCCCATCGGGTAACAACAATGGAACAATAGAAGACAGACAGAGGCCGGAAGTTGTATTTTATTGCATAACTTCAGAAAACTGAGCCGGAGCAAAAACAGATGCAGAGACTCTGGAAAGAGGGCAGAGGAGAGCAACAAGAACGAGTATGCCACCAACGAAACGGCAAAGCCACGAAACGGCATCTCACTTATTTTGGCCGTGCCATGCCAGGGAATTCACCAGAGAGAAAGCACCTACACTGGGGGAAGCGTTATTGGCAAGGGGAGGAGGAGGAGGAGGAGGAGGAAACCAGGCCACCAAAGACCACAGCGGGTGCCATCCAAGCTGGCGTCATCAGCTGGAAGATGCACCAAGAAGCAACGCAAGATAGGAAGGCGTGGGGAGAGAGAGAGAGAGAGAGAGAGACCAGCTGGCCCCACAAAATGGCCAAGATTCCCGTATAGCAACTGCACCTCCGGAGGCCGGGGGGGGGGTTGCCAAGGAAACACTGGAGAGCTGCGGGCACAGATGTGAGGAGGGGCTGGAGGGAGGGGCTGGAGGAGGCTCTGCTCTGCGCTCCCTTTCTCCTGGCAGTTTGCAGCTGGAGCAACAGCTGGAAGCATCCAGGATGAGATCTTGCCAAGCGGCCCAAAACAAACTCGGCAGGGCTCAAAAAATGAAGATAAATCGCTTGTTTCAAACTTCCACCAGTTTCGATTTCGGAAAAGAAATCTTCAACCCCTTTTTGTACGGAACGAGGAAGGAGTTAAAATTTAAAAAAAATAAAAATTAACAAGTTTCAAAAGATAGAAGTCCTCACCTAATAGGGCTCCCATGTGAGGAGCTGGTCTAAGCCAAATGGGACTCTCTTGGGGTTTATATAGTACAAAGATACCAAAAGAGGACACCACTCTAAAAGGGGGATATTATCTCAAACAACGTTCAATAATGAGAAATAATAAGATCAACAATTTCCCTGTTAGGCTCTACTTCAAATGCCTTCCATGCTGGAGACAATTATAATAAGAAAAAATGTAATTATATCCGCAGATATGGTTCACTTAAGACCCAAAGAAGGGATTAAACACACAGCAAGCATTATTTAGCGAAGACCAGAATGTACCACGGTTGATGTACTTACAAATTGCCCAAAGGATAAAATCTCATCTCAAGAAGGAGAGATGTAAAGAAAGAAAAATACCACAAGCTGAAATGCTCGTATAATTATTTTCCTTTCTCTTTTTAATATTCATAAGCAGTAAATGAGAGACCGAAATTCTTATTATACTACAAAATAATTCAGTGCATTTTGCAGTGGTCTATTTAATTGTATAATTCTGTCAACAACATCTCAGAATTACGGTTCTAGTTTTTACTGTGCTCCACTGTGCCTTGAAACCTTCTAAAACCTGACGTTGGAATTAGAAGTTTTCACATTTTTCTAAAAATTTGCCATTTAATGGAAGTGTCAGCCTTCAAGATCTTCCTCTTTTCCGTTGCAAAGGTGCCCCCTTTGGACTTCTCCTAGCCAGCTGGGCTACAAATAGTCCTCCAAGCCAAGCAGGAAAGCAGAAAAGTGTGGTAGGTGTTATGGTTGTGCTGGAGTTGTTTTGGGAATGAGAAGGGAGGGAGGGTGTCCACGGTTTTATTTATGGAAATAAAACCATAGGCGGCAGCTGAGACCCCATAGGCAGAAGTAACTCTATAGCAGTAGGGCTCATAAATTCCAAGAGTCAAGCACTAGAAGTAGAAGCGGTTGTTGTAGAAGTAGTAGAAGCAGTAGTAGCAGTAGTAATAGTAATGCTGCTGCAGCTGCCAGGACTGTTTAAAAGGACACACTGTGCATGGGCCAGTGCTGGAAGCCAAGCGTGAAAATATTTCTAGCCTGTCCATTCTTATCTGAGTTCTGCCATCCTCCCCCAGGGTGTGTCTTTCGATATCTGTGGACTTCAAGCCCTTATCCTGCCTGGTCTCCTCAATTGCTTCAGTGTGGTTTTTTGTTTTTCATATTTATAATTTATATGCTATTTTGAGTTTGAATGGAAGTTCTTCCTTTTTGCCACTGTTTGTGGGGGAGTTTTTTTTCTCCAGTCAATGATAATTTGATTTTAGCAGCCACGGTTAAGGAATTAAAGGGACTTCCCCTGTTTTTTTTTTGTGACTTCGTTGCTTTTGTATCCCACCCTGGGTCCTCGCAGACAGAGAGGTTTTAAGGCTCACTTGGAAGGTCGAAACACACAGTGGGTTTTTACTCATCTTCACGTTAACCGTTTTAATCTGCCTTGCCAGGAACCCAGTTTGTGTGTGTAACATTTCCCGCCCTGGTCCTAATGTATTTAAGCCCCACTGCAGCTCACAGAAAGGGTGCACCCGGGATTCAGGTTTCCAGTAAAAAAAAAATTAATAATAGGTAACTGGTTCTTAAGTTTGGCGCCAGGCCTGGGGTTTGGAGGTGAGCCAAGGTCACTTCAATTTTTTAAAAAAGGGATCCAGGAGGGACCTGCAAATTGCAGGTGGCTTAGCTTAACCTCTGTGCCGAGCAAACTGTTAGAAAGGGATCATCACAAAGATGCAATAAGGGCAGGGGTGGGGAATGTATGGATTAAAATTTTATTCCCTTATTAAGAGCTAAGAATCAGGGCCAAAAAGAATGTGGCCGTGAGGCATTTCACACACTTTGTGACTTTGGAACTGGCCTGGGCTGAACCCAACCTTCTGGTGGAAAACACAATAAAAAATTTAAAAATAAATAAATGAATGGAGGCAAGGCAAGGTGTGGGCCGTCACATTTTCAAAGTCCCCTCCATGGCTTGGAGACAGGTTGGTCACCTAGCCACCTGCTGTCTTGACTCCTGCAATCTGCTCTTGGTGTCAATTCCCTTGGAAAAGTAACCTGGAAGTGAGTCCCTTTCCTGCTCCCCAATCCATGCTCCCACTCCTCCACACCCTAGTCACCTCTTGCTGGACTACTCCAATGTGCTGTATAAGGGGCAGCCCTTGGAAAGTGTCCGGAAGCTTTGTACACCTGAGCCATCTCCTGAAGGAGGGCTGCACAGGCTGGGAATTTGCTTCTGGATGCAACTCAAGGGGCGAGTTGAATGTGTCAAGAGAAGAATTTCACACACGCTCGACTTTTTGCCGGCCTGTTCAACCCATCGTTCTGTGTTTAGGAACTGTTGTCCGAATGCCAGTAAAAAATGCCAAGTTCCAGACTTGGCAATGGTGGGTAGCACACACACACAGAGACACACAAACCCGATGTGTGCACAAGACAAGCCCTTGCTGGACTAACAAATCCGGCTCCTGCTCCTCCACATCCTAGTCGCCTTCTGTCTTGACTACTGCAATGTAGTCTTTATGGAGCTGCCCTTGAAAGTATCTGGAAGCTGCAATTGGCTGAAAAATGCTGCAGAGCCCACGTGGTTTTGAGCAAGCCTGGATTTGCACACGTGTGTCACACCTCTTGCAGAAGAACCTGCACGGGCTGAGAATTTGCTTCTGGATGCAACTCAGGGGGTGAGTCCTCACCTTCAAAGCCACAACTTGGGGGGGCAGGGAGGAGGCATGTCATTTGAAAGACCCCCATCTTTTTCCAATCACCCCTATTAACCCACCAGAGCAGGAAGTCCTTGGATGGAACCAAGTGGGACATTTCTCTGTGGAACCTCATTTGGTGGAGACGAAATTATTTCCCTTCTCTTAATTCTTTTTTGCAAGGGCCTGAAGACATGGATCTCCCCGCCTTCCTCCCACGGGGGATAAAAGGGGAGCAAAAGGGGAGTGGGGTTTACAGAGACAATCAGTTCAACCCATTAGGGGGAAGGTCTGCTCCTACATTCTTGCCAAGTATTGTCTGCTCCAGAGTGGCATCTGGAGGACATCGGCCCGGCCCTCTCCCAGCCTGATCAAGGTCTGGAGTCGGGGTCTATCTTGTGGGCCAAGGCTTTGCTGGGGAGGAATTCACTGTAAACTAAAGAAAAACGGGGGTTTACCGGGACGAGGAATCTGCTTCGTGTTCTTGGGATCAGGACACCCTGAGCTGCCGAGGGAGCAAGCGAAAGGACACGACCGAAGCTTTTCCACCCCTATTGACACGATGGGCTAAAACTAAGCATATCCCTCACCAGGACACCGGCAAATATCAGCCGCTCCATCCAAACTGAAGGAAACTCCAAGATGGGGAAATGCTTTGCTTGCACCATAAGGTCCCCCAGCCTTGGACCCACCACCCAAACCCGATACCAGGACAACGGAAACGTCGAAATAAAAACTCCTTTCTAAAAAGCTGTTACAGAAACAACACGAGTGTCACTGTTGTGAGACCCAAATGAGAGTTAACTAGGAGTTACCATGAAGAAAAGATAGGTGGGCCAATAACTTTTTATCAAAATAAAATGAACTCTGGGAGCACCCTTTGTTGACAATGTCAGGCTACCAATCCTTGGACGTTGAAGAGTCAAGGACAGAGTTAAACTATCTTAATTATTTTAAGAACGAGGGCGGATGTGTTGAACTGGCTGAAGAAGATGATAAAGAGAGTTCCCAACTTCTTCTCGGGCACTGTTGTACTGTGGCATCTGGGAGAGTCTGCCTGCCACATTTTCCCCACCCGGGTAGGTAGTAGAGGTCAAAACTGAGGCAGTGGAAGTACTGCACCCACAGAACTTAGGGGGACAACTCCTGAGGGGTCTTCGATGCCGAGAATTTGCTTCTGGATGCAACTCAAATCGGTGGGCGGTCCCCTTCAAAAGCCTTCTGTGGAGGTTAAAACTGAAGCAGTGGAAGAATTGCGGTTGACAATATGGTGTCATTGGGTTAACAATGAGAGAGTCCTTAATCTTTGACTCAATTGCTTCAAAAGTATGGGAAATCTGTAAAG
>NW_020771760.1:0-12204 GCF_900518735.1 Pseudonaja textilis | reverse complement strand
GAGTACTGTATTGCTAGAAAGGGCGGAAAGAGAAGAGAAGCACAAAGGAACTTCCTCTTCCGTAACAAGAGAAGAGAGTATCGTGTAGAGTGGCTCGGCGCCTCTTCCAAGTACCGAAGTCTCAGCTGGCAGGTGAGTTGACAGCAGGTCGGAGGAGAATTTGGGAGCAACTCAGGCTGCTTGGTTCCCTCCACGGCGTGGAAGCAGAGAAGCAGCTAGAATATGGAATAACACTTGGAAGGGATCTGTGAGGTCATCTAGTCCAGCCCCCTGCTCCAGTAGGAGACCTTATGTATTTCAGGCAAATGGCTGTCCAGGCTCTTCCTGAAAGCCTCCAGTAATGGAGCACCCACAGCTTCTGCAGGCAAGCTAGTTAATTGTTCTCACAGTCAGGATATTTCTGCTTGCTTCTCTCCTTGATTCGTTTCCATCCATTATTGGTTGTTCTGCCTTCAGATGCTCTGTGGAAGAGGTTGAGCCGCCCTTCTTTGGGGCAGCCCCTCAAATCCTGGAAGATTGCTATCATGTCACCCCTCCTCCTCCTCCTCTTCTGTAGACTAGACCCAGCTCCTGCGACCATCTTTGTATGTTTTAGCCTCAAGCCCCCAAATAAGCCCCCCAAGAACGCTGTGGTGGCTTCCTCTCTCTGGAACATCATTTCCCCAGAGATCAGAATGGCCCCCCACTCTTAACACTTTTCCGAAAAAACATTTGCCACTGGGGAACCCAGAGCTGGATGGAGCCCATTAAATGGCTTGTGTGATGTGTTGTCGCCGAGAGCTATTATATTATTTTATTAATGTATTAATTCATTATTTGATTATTTTCTTCTATTAATATGTGTGTGCGTGTGTGTGTGTTTGTGTAAATACATATGTATGTATGTATGTATGGTATTCAGCTTTGTTTGGGTATTTTCCCATGTCATTATAGTTGTGCTTTGAAGTTGTAGCAATGTTTCGGCAGAATCTCATCTGCCATCATCAGGCTTCTGTATAGTGTTCGAACACTATACAGAACAAACACTATACAGAAGCCTGGTCTTTTCCTGTGTAAGATTGAGAGTATCTTGGCAACGTTTCGACGAGGTCCCACTCGCCATCTTCAGGCTGGTGCTTTCGGCTTCGTGCTTGTGCAAGCAAAGCGTGATCGGAGTTGCCGTCTCCCGATATATACTGGTGGGGAGGTTGGCTGTGTTGTTTTTTCTTGATTGGTTGATGGAGTTGATGTTTGCAGATTGGCTGGCTTTTTCGTAAGAACATGTGTGGCTGAGGTATTGGCTGTGTGTTTATCAGCCTCCTGTGTTGTAACGACCTTGGTAATGGGCTGTGTGATGACCTTCTGAGTTCTATTGTTTTGACATCCTGGGTCTTGTGCTGTAATCTCCTGTTTGTCTTATCTTTATTTATTTTCAAACCAGCCACCTTTCCATATGTCTCTTATCTTTTCTATCAATTTTGATGCTGTTTCTAGTGGGTCTTCTAAGATAAAAACCAAATCATCTGCAAATGCTTGCAACTTAAATTCTTCCTTTTTAATTTTCATCCCTTTTATATTCTTGTCATCTCTAATATTTCTGTTTAGCACTTTCAAAGTTAACACAAACAACAAAGGTGATAGTGGGCACCCTTGTCTTGTTCCCTTTCTTGTATCGATAGATGCTGTCAGTTCTCCCTCTATCATTACCTTTGCCGTCTGCTTATGATATATAGCTTCTGCTGCTTGAATAAATTTTCTAGCAAAGCCCATCTGTTCCAGCAGTAATAACATGAATCTCCAATTCACATTATCAAATGCCTTCTGTGCATCTAAAAATATCAAAGCCATTTGTTTTTCAGGATGTGCCTCGTAGTATTCCAAAGTGTCCAAGATTACTCTCATATTGTCTTTGATTTGTCTCTTTGGCAGAAAAAATACATTTTGGTCAGGATGGATAAAATTATTTAAAAATTTTTTAGGTCTTTCTGCCAATATTGAAGAAAAGATTTTATAATCTGCATTTAGTAGGGAGATAGGTCTATAATTCTTGATTTGTACTGGATTTGGGGACAAGTGTAATAAAGCTTCTGACCATGATTTATGTATCCTCTTCTTTAACATAACTTCATTCATAACTTCTAGCAGTGGAAAATTCAATGATTCTTGTAATGTTTTGTAAAATTCTGCCGGAAGTCCATCTGGGCCTGGTGCTTTTCCATTATTTTGTTTCTTAAGTGCTTCAGTTAACTCCATCATCATTATATTGCTTTCTAACATTGTTTCAATCTCTTTAGGTATCTGGGGTAAATTAGCATACTGTAAATACTGTTTAACTCTTTCCTCATCAATATTCTCTTGTGTGTATAGTTTCCCATAATAATCTCAAATAATTTCCTTCTCCTCCTGAGGTTTTGAGGTGTAACCTCCTGAGTTCCGTGATGTGATATCCTGAGCAGGTGACTGTGATGTGAAGTTCCGGGTTTTGGTTTGGCTCAGAGTTTGAGGCCTGGCTATGTGTTCATGGTGTGTGTCAGTTTGCTTGGTTTGGGGGTCGGGGTGTGTGGCAGCTGGTGATGCAGCTGTGGTCTGGCTTCTGGACAGTGGTTGCCTTTCGTCTATGGGGTGGTTTTGGGTTTGAGTCTGGTGAGGGAGATTGGTGGTGGCGTCATGTGTTGTTTTGGGTCCGGTGTTGGTTTTCGTGGCTGAGACTCGTTTGTTGATAAGGGCTAGTTTCCAAATGTCTGGTAGGTGGGAGGTATCGTTTCTGTTTATTCATGTTATGGTGGTGTTTCTCTATTTCGATGGCTTCCCTTATTATTTTCTTGTTGAAGTGTTCAGTATTGGAGATTAATTTGGTTCCCTCAAAATTAATTTCATGTCCTGTGGCTTTAAGGTGCTGGAAAAGGGAGGAGGAATTTTCTTCTTTTCTGACTGTGTTCTTGTGTTCTGCGATACATGCATTTATTCTCCTGTTGGTTTGTCCAATGTATGTGGCTGGGCAATTGTTGCATGATATTTCATAAACTCCTTGCAACAAATACCATGCAACAATTGCCCAGCCACATACTTTGGACAAACCAACATCAACTCCATCAACCAATCAAGAAATAACAACACAGCCAACTTCTCCACCAGTATATATAGGGAGACGGCAGCTCCGATCACGCTTTGCTCGCACAAGCACGAAGCCGAAAGCACCAGCCTGAAGATGGCGAGTGGGACCTCTTCAAAACATTGCCAAGATACTCTCAATCTTACATGGGAAAAGACCCAAACATGCCAAGACCTGCATACCTGTACCAGTGAAAATCAACGAAACCATATATATGTGTCTGTGTGTGCACGCACGCGCGCGCACACACACACGTTGCCATGTGCAAATAGACAGTATCATGTGCAAATAGGTAGTATCATTTTTTTAAATGAATAAATAATTAAGTCCAGTAGAGCTGACCCTCTAATTCCATCCTCTACCTTTTGGGTGACAAAGTTGTCAGGTTCCTCAGGGCCTCCTGCTCAAACAAGGGATTGGGCTAGATAGAAGATCTCCCGAGATCCCTTTCAACTCTGTTGTTCTGTTATGGACCTGCTGTTTTCTTAGCAATAATAAACAAGCACGGTATTTCCTATTGGTGCCCCATCCATGTATTAACCAGGTTCAACTAAAAAGGTCTTATTGAGGACCTTTTGGGATGTTCAGTTTGTATATAGGCCTCGCTTACCATTTGTTTCATGAGCCTTCGAAGTTACTCTGGCACTGCAAAAGCAGTTGTAGACCTGGTCCTGAAATCTGTGGTCATCGTAACACTTGTTCAGTGACCTGAACATGTCAGCAGTTTCTGTGGTTGTGTAGAGGCAGGAAAAGGAGTTGCAACCAATTTGGGTTCTTGCCAACTGGTGCACATTTATGATGGTTGTAACGTCCCGCCCTCATGATCCCCATTTGTGACCTTCCCAGCTAGCTTCACACAAGTCAAATCAGTGGGGATGCCAGCAGGAAGTTGAAAGCCACGGTCAGGTGAATTTGCCTTTAACAACCTACAAATGCAGAGGAACAGGTATAAGTTGGCACTGTCATGTGACATCATGCTTCATGATCAGGCTGCTTAGTGACACAGATGCCAGTCCCAAATGTAGTCAGTAAGTGAGGATGACTTCAGTTGGGGTGTTGCCAGAGTGATTGTGCAAAGTATTTTCTCCCCTGAAGCTCAGGACTTCCATGGGCAAAATGGATGCTTCAAATCTTGCAGAGGCTTTAAGCAACATTTCATCAGTTAAAGCCCCATATCTCCGGAGTTAGCACAGAAGGTTTGACTGTAACCATTTTGGAATATTTTTTCAGGCTGAAAATACATGGATTTTCCAGATATATAAATTTGTAGGTTTGTTTATTTCTGTTTTTCTCTCTATGCATATATCTACAATTGTATAATCTGTCCCCAGCACTTCCAGATATACTGTATTTCATAATTACTCTTTGCAGTGCTAAGTATTTGGTTTCTTTCACAAAGCCTTTATTAATTGATCAAATATAAAATACGCTAGTCTAATAAGAAGGACTAGCAGAGGCATGGCAGCAGTGTTCCAATATTTGAGGAGCTCCTATAAAGACAAAGACAAGTCAAACTATTTTACCAAAGTACCAACAGAAAGAATAGATAGAAACTAACCAAAAAGAGAAACAACCTAGAGCTGAAAGAGAAAATTCCTAAAGATGACAGCCATCAACCAATGGGATAGCTTCCTTTCAGAAGTTTTGGGTGCTCCGTCATTGGAGGCCTTCAAAAAGAGATTCAACAGCCACTTGTCTGAAATGGTATAAGGTTTATCGCTTGGTCAGAGGGTTGGACTAGAAGACCTTCAAGGTCCCTTCCAACTCTATTATTCTGTTAAATGTTATATTCATCTTAATTACAGTGATTCTATCCAATAATTGCTGTACTAAGAATTTGTATTGACTCAAGTCAACAAGAGAATTTCATGGTTGAATACAAATGTGAACCTGGATCTTGGTAATCTTCAATGTGTCAAATAAATCATAATTAAGGTTATTTTAGCATTCTGGCATATTTGCTTTCTCCCTTTAATGCACATGTTTTTCTTCTTTCACTTCTTCTGCAACCATTTTGTGAACAATTAAAGTTACTCTTTTCCTTGAATCCTACAGGCAAAGAGGATGCCAATAAAAGCACTCCGGACAACTGAGAATAATAAGCAACGTTAAAAAGGAAAGCAGCTCAAGCCAGAAATCAAAATATTTTCTATTTCGTTTAGAAAACCACAAAATTCTTCTCCTTCCCCTGCAGGTGATCAAGAAGAGATTTCGAACTGAATAAAATAGAGTATGCAGAACCCAAGGATACATTACAGGTAGTCCTCAACTTACACCAGTTCATTTAGGACTGTCCAAAGTTACGGCGACACTGAAAAAAGTGACTTATGACCCATTTTTCACACTTATGACTTTTGCAGCATCCGCATAGTCATGTGATTTATATTTTGATGTTTGGCAGCTAACTCACAGTTATGATGGTTATGACATAGGAGAGAAGCCCTACAAATGCTCCCAATGTGGTGAGAATGGCAACTAGGTGATACATTAGAGAACTCATACCAGGGAGGAACCCTTTGAATGCTCTGATTGTGGGGAAAGTTTTGGTCAGAACTGTGGCCTGGTGATACTCTAGAAGATGTGCACAGAAAAGAAATCATATGAGTGTCCTGATTGTGGGAAATTTTTCAGTGGGAATTCCAAGTTGGTGATTCACCAGAGGACTCACACAGGAGAGAAACCCTTTGAATGTCCTGATTGTGGGAAATGTTTCAGTAAGAATTCCAACATGGTGATTCACCAGAAGACTCACACAGGTGAGAAACCCTTTCAATGTCAAGATTGTGGGAAATGTTTTAGTTTGAATTCCTACTTGGTGAAACACCAGAGGACACACACAGGAGAGAAACCCTTTGAATGTCCCGATTGTGGGAAATGTTTCAGTCAGAATTCCCACCTGGTGGGACACCAGAGGACACATACAGGTGAGAAACCCTTTCAATGTTCTGATTGTGGGAAACGTTTCACTATAAAATACCAGCTCATGAATCACCAGAGGAGTCACACAGGAGAGAAACCATTTGAATGTGTTCTTTGTAGGAAAAGATTCAGTCAGAATTATCAGCTGATGATACATCAGAGAACTCACACAGGAGAGAAACCATTTGAATGTGCTCTATGTGGGAAAAGTTTCAGACAGAATTCCCAGCTGGTGGTACACCAGAGGACTCATATAGGAGAAAAACCGTATGAGTGTCAGGTTTGTGGGAAAAGTTTCAGTCACAATTCCAATTTGGTGAAACACCACAGGACTCATACAGTAGGGAAATCATATCAGTGTCCATATTGTGCTGAAAGTTTCATTAAAAAAATTCAGCTCACAAGTCACCAGAGGACACACAAACCCTTTGAATGCTCTTTCTGTGGGAAAGGTTTCACTCACAATTGCCGCCTGGTAATACACCTGAGGACTCACACAGGAGAGAAACCGTTTGAATGTCCTGTTTGTGGAAAATGTTTCATGAACAATAACTACCTTATGATACACCAGAGGACTCACTTAGGAGAAAAACCCTTTGAATGTCCAGATTGTGAAAAACGTTTCAGTCACAAATCCAGCCTGGTGACACACAAAAGAACTCACACAGCAGAGAAACACTTTGAATGTCCTTATTATGAAAAACGTTTCAGTCAAAGTTCCAACCTGGAGATAAACCAGAGGACTCACACAGGAGGGAAACACTTTGAATGCCCTGATTGTGGGAAAAGTTTCATTAGAAAATACCAGCTTATTAGGCACCAGAGGATACACACAGGATATAAACCTTTTGAATGTCCTGTCTGTGGGAAAGGTTTCAGTCAGACTTCCAGCCTGATGACACACCAGAGGACTCACACAGGAGAGAAACCATATGAGTGTCCTGTTTGTGGCAAAAGTTTCAGTCAGAATTCTAACATGGTGACACACCAGAGGACTCACAACGGAGAAATACCATATTAGTGTCTTGTTTGTGGCAAAAGTTTCAGTCAAAATTCCAATATGGTGATACACCAGAGGACTAACACAGGAGAGAAACTCTTTAAATGCCCTGATTATGGGGAAAGTTTCATCAGAAATATCCGTCTCATGAGACACCAAAGAATACACGCAGGAGAGAATCCCTTTGGATGTCCTGGTGTGGGAAACATTTCCGTTTCAATTCACACCTGGTGAAACAGCGGAGGGCTCACAGGGGGGAGACTATTCAAATGTCCCGTCTGTGGACAGTACTACAGGCATAAATCACTCCTTATTGCATACAAGAAAATCCACAAAAGTTGATGAGTTTAGAGAGGGGTTGAATTTCATTCCTGATTTCCCATCAGCAGAAATTACTGGACATTTCCTTTTGCAGAAATTGTGGAATTCCTCAAAAAAGGCGTTTGGGTGGTGTTTTTTCTATATTGATTATGAAATTTCAACAAGTGGAGTTTTCGTTTTCTGCTTTGTTGTCCTCCAGATTCCAGGACTGGAAAATCACTGCTGCAGAGAGCAGATATACAGAAGTGGGGCTATTCTAAATAATCTAGTTAAAAATCTTTTTTAAAAACCCCAAAACGTACAAAAATGCAACCAAGGGGGGAAAAAATTGAAAGGAGGAAAAAAAACAACTTGGAGAGAAGAAAAATCTTAGAAATGTTGGAAATCAACCATTTTATTTGGATGCAAACTGATGAGTTCTGCTTGTAGTGTAACCAGACTGCAATACTTTTGTTCCTTAACACTGACGATCTTTTTCAGCATTGAGAAAATTTTCTTTATACATACTGAACTGTTTTCTTCAATATTGACTCGGGTGGGTTTCTATCAGTTCTGTCCACCTCTGTAGAACGGGTAGCTCTGAAGAGCAGCAGACATAGAACTGGTTCTATGTCCGCTGATGTTTTTGCCCACCCGCCCACCTGGGCTCTTACCTGACCTTTATTTCCTGATTTTTTCAACTTCAGCTGCCGTGCGAGGCACAGCTGCAGTTAAAAAAGCAGGAAAAAAGGGCTTTTTGAAAGGCTGCTTCTCTGCACGCAGCATGCTGATGACGATTTACAGGCTGATGACGATTTACAGGCGCGCACCGGCAGCGTGCAGGGAAACACATCGTAAATCACTGAACCTCGTAAATGACCGAACTGGTAGTTAACCCTGTCGGATCCCACCCTGTATTGACTGCATTGTTCTTTATACCATTAACAAAGCATACTTACTCATACATCATTGCAGAATGAATTACATATAGATCTGACGACATGAAATTTCTTTTTATCTTCCTCTTTCTCGAAAGAAGTGAAGATCTGTTGCAAAGGTGCTTTTTTTCTCTCTTTGCATATTTATAAGGATTTTTAGGGATTCTCGTCTGTACCTACCAAATAATATGAATGAATTGAATACAGTTTTTAAAAAATATATTGCATGATCCTGAAAAATTGAGTGAACTTTTTAAAAAGTTGTTATAATTATTGTAAAGTTTTACAACTGGATCATAAATTTTTATTACCTAATTTGTAAATTCCTCTGAATTGTTTTCTTTTATTACCCTAAACTGCGATTATCATTCTAACTTCTTAGAGAAATAGTCAGAGACTGCAATTATTTTTTACAATATTTTTTTATTATTTTTTACAATACTTTAAAATTTTGACTACTTTTGACTATTTTGTGGATTTTGTGGCATATCTTGTGTTATCTTTTTATTCTATATATATACACACAAATGTGTGTGTATGTATACATTTTTTACACTAACAAACTGACATCTCTTTTTTGTGCTCTCAGTTGAGATACTATTTTTTTTTCTTTTAAACTGAGGTGTTGTTTTACCTTACAAATTTTATTCATCTGTCCTTTTGAATACATGTGTGGAACACAGACTATATCAAGAGGGCAACATCAAGATTAGCGACAGATTAAAAAAAAAAAGAACTTGAACTTGAACAAAGAAGCAGCCCAGCTGAGAGGTGGTCCAGCTGAGAAGCAGCCCAGTGTCCCAACCGAGAGGTCGTTTGGCGACCCATCTGAGAGAAGAAGAGAAGCCAAGTTGAGAGACAGAGAGGTAGCTCAGTGACCCAGCCTGACTCCTTAGCGGAGCCATTATGGTGCAAATGGAGGACACTGAGCTCTGGCAAAACAGAGGTAGTTGGCAGCAGACCAGTGGCCCGTGAGCAGCATGGCAGACCTTGAGCAGCAGAGCTGCAGAGCTAGGTGGCAGAGGAGTGAAGTGTCCCGAGCAGCGACTAAGACACAGGACCAACTGAGCAGTAGCGCCCACAGCTGCGGCTAAGAGCAGCGTGGTAGACCAGCTAAGCAGAATAGCCACATATCGTACCTGAAAACCCCAGCAGGGGCCTGGCAACCGAAAAGCAAGAAAGCAGGAGGAAAAAGAATAAGTAAAAATTACTTGTGGACAGGGAGAAAAGGGATAACCTTTCAAATCAGGGAGTAGAGGGTTAAGAGCAAAGCATCTCCTAGAAAATAGAGTGAAACTTCCAAAAGAAAAGTACATATTACTTCATAAAGGGCCAAAAACTCTAATTTTAAAATCTCTGAATTCCCTTTCTTAAGAAAAATTCCTTTTCAATTTTTTCAATTTATTTTTTTCAATTTTTCAATTCCTTGTTCTAATTTTAATCTGTTTTTCAAGTCTTAAACATCATTTTTAATTTAAAACTCTTTAAATTGAGTTTTTTAATTCTTTTTTAGTTTTTTACAAAACTTTTTTTTAAAGATTTTAAAATCTTTTTCCATTTTAAAATTCTTTTTCATGTTTTTTATAAAAAATTCTTTTTCAATTTTTTTCAATGTCTCAATTTCTTTTTTCACCAAACATTTAAAAAACAGCTTGCTTATTTTAATTTTTTAGGAATCTTTAAATTGTTAATGATCAAGAGGACAAAAACCACAGAAAAAGAGATAGACGCTTAAAACAGGGAAGATAGTGAAGAATTTTTCAAGACAGAAAACAAAACTATTGTAAACATACTTTGCAACACGGAAAATATTTCAATTTTTAGACATTTCTAATTTTAATTTTTTTAAAGAAAAAAGACATGGAGATGAAGACTAACATCGTGATGGTGAACCTATGGCATGCATGCCACAGGTGGCACGCAGAGCCATTTGTGCGGGCACACAAGCCCCTGGCAAATTTACCTCACTGCGCATGTGCACGCCTTCCAGCTGATTTTTGGCCTCCCAGAGGCTTGAGTGAAGCCTCTGCAGCTTTTGTAGGCTGAAAACCAGGCCCATTTCGTCACTTCCTGTATTTCTGGAAATACCCAAAGTGATGAAATGGGCCCATTTTTCGGCCTACAAAGGCCCCAGAGTCTTCCCTTGAGCCTCTGGCAGGCCGAAAATGGGCCAAAATGGGCCAAAAATCAGCTAGGAGGCACAGTGCAGGTAAGGGGTGGGGGGAATTGTGTGCACAGAGGCGGTGGGGCACACGCATTGCCTTCTGGGTGCTGGCACGTGAGCGCACAATTTTTGGCACAAGCCCAAAAGGTTAGCCACCACTGGACTAACACTGTAATGAACTGCAAAGTGTGCCATATGTTTCAGCATATGACCACAGAAGACCCAAACTATGTATTAAATGCAAACTACTTGAATTACTAGAAGAAAAAGTAAAGTGTTTAGAGGCAGCTCTAGCACTCTGAAAGTCAATGAGCAAAACAAGAAATCCCAACTTAAATAAGAAGACTACACGGAAGTAAAACACAATAGGGAACTAACAGCTTCTTGTAAAAAATGAGCCTACATATGTCGCTAAAGAACAAGACCAATGGAAACATGTCACTCTTGGAAGAAAACAAGAGCAAAGCTCCTACAATCTACCATAGTCCACTCCAATGAAGCCCCTCTGGAGCTGAACAATCACTTTCATAGCTTCTCCCTGGAAGAAAATATACTGACACTCAAAAAAGAGCATTCAGCAATAGTTTCTAAAAAAAGAGAGAGGTACAATCCATCATTCCTGTGACAGGAAGAAAAACATTTCAGACTTCCTTAGGGGAAAAAAGGGGGAAATTGATGAAATGAGACTCATTCCCCTTAAGGGGAACAGAAACTCTATAGTTTGTAGATTAAGCAGTCAAACTAGATTAGATTAGATTCAACTTTATTGTCATTGCCATGGATACAGGCAATGAAAAGCAGTTAGCATCCAACCAGAGTGCAAAACAACAGTAAAATATAAATATATGTGTGCAAATATGCAAGGCATCTATGAATATGTCAGTGGAAAACAACAATGTATGTACACGAGCACACAAAGATAAGTGTGACTGCACATATATCAACATATACAACTACAAAATGTTTATGGGCACGTTGAATATAAATACAAAGGCACAGAGAATTATGCAAAATACATCATATATTATCAAGGGAAGCATCAGCATATATGTGGGGACAAACGAACTGAGGAGTTCAGCAAGGAAACTGCTGTATGGTAGGGAGTTATAGTCTCCCTGGAGCAGACAGAAAGCAAAAACTAGGAAAACCAAAGTGGAGAGACTCAGAAATGCTGTGCCTTACAGACATTAAATTTGGAGAAAAACTGCAAATTGGAAAGGGAAGCTTGTAATGGAATAACTAGAGGAAGCAGGATTGACTCCACAGAATATAAACAGAAACTCTCCAAACAGGATTTTATTCCAACAACTGAAGCCTCTTTGGAGCTCAAAACAACCTGCCTCTTGTGCACACCAGTCTCTCTTCCCTAAAATGCTCAAAGGCAGTTATTAGAGCTGATCTAAAATTCTTTTATCTTTCTAAATATATCACAGAAGCCCCTTGATCTCTTTCTAAAAAAAAAAAAAGCGGAGAGCTTCTTTTTCAGAGTAGATTATACAACACGTAAAATAACAAATTAAAATTGAAAACCTTTGCAGACAGGGCTGTTCCCTTACACGGGCAGCGAGACACGGGGATGCAGCAGTCACCAGAAAGGGAATTTGGGCAGGTAAGAGAGGCAGATTCAGGGGCTGCATCTCCAAGGAAGCCCACCTGGACAGAACTGCCCATTGGCCAAGCCCACCTGGACGCCCCTCTCTAGTTTCAGTCACCTGCCTTTCAGATGCCACCAGTCTCCTCCTAGCAGGGTTCCCGCCCTCGGAGGGAGCCCCTCCAGCCACGATCCCTCTGA
>NW_020771757.1:0-12218 GCF_900518735.1 Pseudonaja textilis | reverse complement strand
TAATGTCAGGTTTCCAAGTGATGAAATCCATTTTAAAAAAGAAAAGAACAAAGTCCATCTTCCAAGACAATTTCTTTTATTTAGGAAAGCATCAAATTGGTGAAGTCCATGGTAATTCTGAATCTGACACAACCCAGAATTACCCCACAATATTAGAAGTTAGAAACAACCCCCAAAAGTCACATTCCCCAATAGAAGTAATTCAACATTGTTTGATGTCATAAATCTCTGCTTCAAGGGGCCTAAGCACGGACAGCTTGTTTTCCCACAGGAAGAAGAACCACCTAGCCAAAACAACTCTCTTTATCTCCACTCCTTAGGAATGTGGCAAGCCCGAAACCCTCCCCCCCCCCATGACTGCCACAGAGAAAGTAAGAAAAGAATATATACTAAGCCTAACTAAAATGGCTACACATAGGTCAATTTCAGGCTTGACAACCTCTGGCTGGGCCCACCCACCTGCCACCGCCATTACCTCTCCTATATTCCCTTGTTTTTTTACCTCAGCTGATTCACGTGACAGAGCAGATGGCCGCACCTCAGCTGAGCTAAAAAAAACCAGCACAGCTCACCAGCATTGATGCAGCAGGCGGTCTTTGAGCCCTGCACACATGCGCAAAGCATGCCCTTAGAACAGCGGTGGGATTCAAAAAATTTTACTACTGGTTCCGTTGCTTGGTGGTTGTCACTTGGTGGGCATGGCAGGGGAAGAATACTGCAAAATACCCATTCCCTCCCCACCCTACTAACCTGCTTTCCAGCTCAGTTGTCCTGTGCAGGGCAACAAAAGAAGACTCAACCGATCAGCTGGGACTCAATGGGAGACAGAGAATAGAAGGGGGAGGGGCCAGTCAGAGGCAATATTTGCCAATTCTCCAAACTACTCAAAATTTCTGCTACCGGTTCTTCAGAACTGGTCAGAACCTGCTGAATACCACCTCTGTATTGGCTATTTCCTAATATGATTTAATTGCCTTTTTGTACCCTATGACTATCATTAAGTGTTGTACCTGATGATTCTTGACGAATGTATTTTCTTTTTAAGTACACTGAAAACATATGCACCGAAGACAAATTCCTTGTGTGTCTAATCACACTTGGCCAATAAAGAACTCATTGATTGATTGATTGATTGATTGATTGATTGATTCATTCATTCATTCATTCATTCACCTGTAAAAGTGTTCCCTCCTTTGTAGCGCAAATTCCGAATGGCTTTGGACACCTGTTCCCAGGTGGAATACGTATTCAGATCCCATTCTGTCCGTGGGTCACTGCTGTATTGGGACAAACCTGGCAGAAATGACAAGGAGAAGCGGTGAGAAAGAAAACTGGGGTTTTCCACTCTTTTTTCTACTTCTTTCTTCTTTCATTTTGCTGCAATTTCTGCCCTTTTCTTGTCTTTTCTTTTTTTTAAATATAGTTTGTATTCATTTTTGCTAAGTTTGTTTAAAAAATCCAGTAAAACCATTTTCTTTTCTTTTTTCCTGCACTTTCTGCAGTTTTTCTGCTTTAGTTTGTATTAGTTTCTTTATAAAGAAAAGAAATAAAATTATTATTAAAATTCTTCTGTTTTCTTTTTTCCTTGCGTTTTTTTTCCCTGCACTTTTCCTTCTCTAATCTAGTTTGTATTAGTTTTTACTTTGTTTTTTGAAAATTTCAATACTATTATTATTTGATTATTAAAATATTTCTTCTACTTGTTTCTTTTTTTTCTATATTGTTTTCCTTCTGGTTTAGTTTGCATTACTTTTAGTATGATTATTAAAATGTCACTAAAATAACTTTTTTTTCCTTTGCATGTACTTTCTGTCTTTTTCTTTTTCCTTTTTTTTAAATTGAGATTTTAGTAATGATCATTAAACATTTCAATTATTTTTTTTTTTAAAAAAGCAAGCAAACTGGGCTATCCCTGGAGGATGTAAAACAGCAATAAGAATTGTTCCTGAATTCTTTGAAAAGCTGTGTCTTCTAAGTCTGGACTTTTTCTATTGTCGCAACATTTTCTTGAGTTGCAATTACCAGTGAATTCACTACTATCGAAACAATGAAAGAAATGATTTTAAGAGATCAAAGAGTCTCTGCCATAATGATAAATGTTGCTGCTTTCTTGGATTGGTAGAAAACATTGTTTTTTCCAAAACTGAATAATTCCTGAATTTGATGGCTGCAAAAAAAAAAAAAAAAAGCTACTCACCTACTCTGATCTTATCTTCAGCAATATTGAAAGGTGCCAGCAAAGATGCCAGGAATTCTCGAATGAGTCCAAAATTGTTGCGTCCGATACTCCAAGATCCATCCACCAGCAGGATAATATCAGTCGCAGCAGAGGTATCACAATGGAAATGGGAAACTACGAAGAGAAGCAGAAATGGGGAGGAGGAGGAGGAGGAGGAGGAGGAGGAGGAAGGGAAAAGGAAGAGAGGAGGAGGAAAGAAGAGAGGAGGAGGAGGAAGGGAAAAGGAAGAGGAGGAAGGAAGGAAGAAAGGAAAAAGGAAGAGAGGAGAAGGAGGAGAAAGGGAAAAAGAAGAGAGGAGGAGGAAGGGAAAAGGAAGAGGAGGAAGGAAGGAAGGAAAAAGGAAGAGAGGAGGAAGAGGAAAAGAAGAGAGGAGAAGGAAGGGAAAAGGAAGAAGAGGAAGAGGAAAAGCAGAAAAAGAAGAGGAGAAAAAGGAGAAAAAGAAGAGAGGAGGAGGAAGGGAAAAGGAAGAGGAGGAAGAGGAGGAAGGAAGGAAGGAAAAGGGAAGAGAGGAGGGGGAGAAAGGGAAAAAGAAGAGAGGAGAAGGAAGGAAAGTAAGAGGAGGAATGGAAAGGGAAGAGGAAAGGGGAGGGGAGGGGGAAGGAGTGCTGCTGTAACTTTGAACAATCAAATGGCTGTAAATCAAGGACCACGTGAACTGAAACATTTGCTGGCTTCAATATGCAATCCGTTTCTGTTGTCTTCTCTTTAAGAAAGAAAAGGCTTTGGGGTGGGATAATGTGTTTTGACCAGAGGGTCAAAATTGCCTTTTTATAATGTGGTTGACATTATAAAAGAACGGGGGCTTCGATTGCCCAATTGCACCCACCATTTTGATTTTCCCCATCTGTAAAAACTCCTGGCTTGAGTAATTAGAAAAAAGGTGGACCTCAAAACATGCATTTTTTTTTTCTTTTTGAAGGATCATCATCTCCTTTTAATGAACCCATAATCCCTTGCAGGGTGGAATCTGGGCAACTGAATGGAGCTAAGTGTTTACTGGCTGGTTGCCCTTCCTGTCACCAATGCAGAGTTTTGTTCGGCAGATATATTCTCATTGTGCCCAGCGAGAGGAATATCTGCCTCCACCTAGGATCGAACTCACAGCCTCCTGATTATGAGGCGAGAGCTGGCCACAGCACCACTCTTTTTTCTTTCTGAAGGATGATTAGCAATATTTTAGGCTTCCAGGTGAGCCTGGGAAGGACACAATTGCTGGGATGCATGGACTCATTAAAACAGCTGCCAATTGTGGGAAGCTCCCACCCCACACACACTCCTAGAGAATGAAATATTTAAGGGAATATCAAAAGAGGCATAATATTACATTTCCCCAAAGGAGAAATAGAGAAAACATGTTCTTAAAGGCAGAAAGCAGACCCGGTTTCCTGCATAGTAAAAACAGCCCCCAGTAGATGCCTGAAGCCTTTAGAGATGAATGGAGATTTTGTGCCCATTGAGAAATCCAGGCCAATCTATTCACAAACAAGGCACCTTCAGCTCTAGTTGATGGGATTAAGAAGGACAGGATGTGACCTTTAAGAACATAATAGGATTAATCCACCACTATTGAAATAGCAAGAGACCCACAAGCCCCCCTTCATTGCACAATCCCAAGAACGGTTCAAACTTCAAAGCCACAGAAACCTATAAAGATCCATCCACTCGTTCAACCAGTTGGTCAGTTGTCCCAGAACCCACACGCTATGATTGTTGGTTCCACTCATCAATAAACGTCCTTCCTAAAGCAGCCTCCATTTTATTCCCAGCTTGGAACTGGATTTTTCTTCCTACACTATTTAACTGGATCCATTAAACCAGCCATATTTGTTTCTAC
The DNA here is from genome assembly GCF_900518735.1 of Pseudonaja textilis. The sequence goes on along the minus strand of NW_020771757.1, from coordinate 8,145 downwards.
AGCAGGGGTGTCAAACTCAAGCCCTGTGGGCTGGATTCGGCCCATAGGAGCCTTAGATCTGGCCCATGGGGCTGGCCTGGAAATAGCAAACGACTGGGGGGGGGGGATTGTCCCATTTTTGTTGGCAGAGGGCTATCAAAAACAAACTAAAAGCAAAACAAAAGGAGAAATGTTTTCCCTTTTGCATTTGAGCATGCAAGAAGGGACAGGAAAGGAGAAAGGGAAAGAGGAAAGATGAAGAACAAGAAAGGATGGGAAGAGAGCAAGGGAGGACAAAGAAGGAAAGAGGGGAAGGAAGAAGAAAGGAGAAGGAAAAAGAAGAAAAGGAAGGAAGGAAGGAAGGAAGGAAGGAAGGAAGGAAGGAAGGAAGGAAGGAAGGAAGGAAGGAAGGAAGGAAGGAGATTATAATGAGGGAGGGAGGGTCTGAGGAAAGTCCTGTCTTAGCACTTGGCTACCACAGGTATCCCCCCCACTAGGAGTCTCGTGTGACGTCCACCGTGTCCACGCCCACCTCGGCCATGTTCCACACATACCGCCTCCAGCTCTCTGAGGTCAATCACAACCCCTGATGAAGCCCTCAATGAAATCAAGTTTGACACCCCTATTCTCCAGTCTTTTTGGAAACACAATCCTGCCCGCATTCCATCAGGGTGCCAATCTATCCCCGCCCTGTGTTATCCCTAGAAGCGAACAACTTCCGGTCATGCGAAATTAACATGTATCCGCTGTCTCTTCAGGCTAAAATACCTCCCTGATCTCTCCAGGTCAGATCTCATCATGAAATGTGCCTTTCACATTTGTGCGCATCTCATTGTCTCTAATGTGGGACATTGGTCTTTTTCCACCACCTCAGTTGTCATATATCATAAAGTTAAAATCGGCACCTCGACCAAGGAATTAAGATGCACTTACTGGAAGAGCTTTGCATAGATGTCACCGTGTCTCGTTTTTAAAACCTGAGCCCTCTGCCACCAGAAATATACAATACACACACTATTGCTATTCTATTCTTCTTCCAACCCGAATCTTCGCCATGAAAAACATATGTAATTGAAACACAGATTCTCTAATGGTAATGACTTATGATATAACCCGATGCATGATAAAATGATAAGGCGATTAGGAGAACCATAGCCTTTTTTCCTCCACAATTATCTTTGATAGGGAGAATGGCCGCTATAAAAAGGAATATACTAACGAAACTACTTTTTTTTATTCAAACGATACTGATAAAAATAGAGAAAAAAATATTTTAAAGAACTAAGCAGAACCATCTTGAAGTATAGCTGGCAAGGGAAAAAAGCAAGAATAAAACTGAAAATGTTACAGGAATCTAAAAAGAATGGGGTTTTTGGCAGTGGTGGGATTCAAATAATTTAACAACCGGTTCTCCACCCTAATGATTTCTTCCAACTGCCAGTTCACCAAACTGCTTAGAAATTTAACAACTGGTTCTCTCGAACTGGCGCGGACTGGCTGAATCCCACCACTGCAGAGTTGGGATTCAAATTTTTTAACAACCGGTTCTGTGGGCTTAGTTGGTGGGCGTGACTTGGTGATCATGTGACTGGGTGTACGTGGCTTGGTGGTCATGTTATTGGCTGGGCGTGGCCAACTCAACATCACTCACATCGAGGCATGCATCTCCTCGCCTGGCTTCTCATGACTGTGGGGATGCTGCAACAGTCTTAAGTGTGAAAAACGGTCATAAGTCTCTTTTTTCAGTGCCATTGTAACTTTGAATGGTTACTTCACACAAGCAAAGTACCAGCTAAAGAGGGAAAGAAAACTCCAGAGAGGTTTCTGAGACAGGAAGTCTAGTCCTGCCAAGAATGTAATAAGGGTTAATGAGAGGCAGCTTCTGTAAGCAACACCAGAATGTTTCCTTCCTGCCTTCCTTACAGGATTAGACCAGTCTAACAACCGGTTCTCCGAACTGCTTAGAATGTTAACAACCAGTTCTAGCGAATAGGTGCAAACTGGTAGAATCCCACCCCTGCACCACTGGGTTTTGGACTATCAGATTGGGAGCTATATTATCAGGCATCTGTACTTACATGGGCAAAAGAATGGATAAACTTGAAACATAAGATGAGGTCTTGTTATCGTATGTGGTGGACTTGCATGAAAGCAACAAAATATTGGACAAAAATACATACATGGTTGGAAAAGTTGATCAAACAACATATAGATCTAAAACCAGAAATATTTTTGTTGGGTATAATGCTGGAGGGCTATGATAAAGGGTGTTTTTTGGGAGTTTCTAGTTTTGCATGGATTGACAGCAGCAAGGATTGTATTTGCACAATATTGGAAAAATGAGAACACTCCTTCAGATGAGGATGTAATTCGGAAAATATACGACTGTGCAGAGATGGATAGATTGACATTAAAAATAAAGGACAAAGAAGACATAGAATACTACTTAACATGGAATAGATTTTACGAGTGGTTAGAGATAAGTGGTAGAAATTACATGAAGAAAGATTGCTGCTTTGTATGAATTAAATATAAAGATGGTTTATAATTATAAATATGCCAATATAACCAAGAGAATTACAAATAAGTAACATGAAGAGAAATCTAGTCAAAGCTAGTCTGTTACATCATTATTATTATTGTTACCTATATGTATAAAAGCGAAATACCACTCATGCATCATCACATAATCTCCAGAACCATAAAGCCTACAAACTTGAAATTTGGCACATATGTTCCTCTTGGCTTCTAGGGGCTCACTAAGAAAGGATTTTTCAAAGTGACCATCAGAGCGTTAGTATTTCGTATATTATTATTAACATGCTTTGATGCTAAGGAGTTCTACTCCCCCTCCCTACCTGAAAAGAAATCTGTTCCAAATGCAAAACGCAAGCAGAGGAGAGGAGTTTCCGTTTTAGTTTCACAGTACCAACCAGCTTTAGTACAGAACATTTGAGCTAAGCCACACCCAGGCTCCTTGCTGTCTCCTTCTTGCTCACACGGCAAATACTGTTTCAGTTTCTAAACAGCCCTCAACTCTCTCACACACTGACAGGACGCTAGCCAGATGAATACCGATGGACGCTGGTAGGCAGAGGCACAATTTTTCCCCTTATTTTCCTCCCCCAAAACTAAGCACAACTACATAGTTTCGTAGCAAAGCACGGGTATCCAGCTAGTTAGTATATATGTTAATATTTCTTTTTGTTCTTTCTTTGCTTTTCTGTAAATGATATCCCCTGACAACACACTATATTCAAAATGTTTATGAAAAAAAAATTACTAAAAAAAAAGGAGAATCAGAGCTTTTTTTGATGATAACCAAGCAGCCAAAAAGGCTATGAAACTTTGCAGAAAGAGTGGCAGAGTCTCTGTGAAAGATATCTCACCTTTCCTGAAGCTGTCGCTACTCGTTTTCCTTCGGGCTAGATAATCCTCTTCAAACTCTATTACGCTCGGTAAGGTTGGCAGCGTTAACGTTGGCTCAGCATTGAGCATATAGTCATCAGGCTTAAAAAGCGGGGTGTTTTGCCTTTTCTTCCCTGGATCAACTCTTCCTATATTATAAATCATCAAGAGAAGGATCGTTAGTCGCGAGCCTACACCTTTATTCAAAGAGATTCAACCTCGGAATCATGGAGTCATAGGGCCGGAAGGGGCTTTGGAAGTCTTCTAGTCCAAGGATGTCAAACTCAATTTCATGGAGGGCCGCATCAGGGCTATGGTTGACCTCGAGGAGGAGGGGGATGGGTGGGTGTGGCTGACTGGGTGGATGTGGCCAACTGGGTAGGCATGGACAGCTTGACACCACTCCCCAAACTGCTGGCATGTTTCCTCTTCTCACTGGGTAGATAGGGCAGATAAACCAAGCCAAAGCAACGCGGGTAGACAGGGCTGAAGCGATATGGGCCGACCTCTTACATTTTCCAGGATGACCTCATGGACCAGATGCAGCCACATCACAGGCCGAATGGTGTAGGGTCTCCCGCTTGGGCAGAGGGTTGGATTCGATGATCTATAAGGTCCCTCCCAACTCTGATTATCTGTTATCTGAATCCAACCTACTGGGTGTGTTTGATACCCCTGTTCTAGTCCACTACCTTCTCAAGGCAGGAATCCTGATTGTTAGGAATTCTGTTCTGTTCAGAGCAAACAAAGAGTACAGTCACCATGTGCTTTACTGCTGAGCTGGTTAACTGTAACAGGAAACAGGAATCTTGACTTAGAAAAAAGGAGCATAAAGTAGATCCAAACTTATAAACACTGCCATCTACTGGCTGAAAACTACTGTAGTTGTTGCATAGAAATACAGGTAGTCCTTGTCTTACGACCAGAATTGAGCCCAACATTTCTGTTGTTAAGTGAGACATTTGTTAACTGAGTTTTGCCCCATTTTACAACCTTTCTTGCCACAGTTGTTAAGTGAATCACTGAGGTTGTTAAGTTAGTAACTCAGTCATTAAATGAATTTGGATGCCCCACTGGGTTTGCTCATCAGAAGATCACATCACTCCGGGACACAAAAAAACGGTTGCTAATCATCTGAATTTTGATCACATGATCACAGGAATGCTACAAAGGTTGTAAGTGTTAAAAATGGTCATAAGTCACCTTTATTAGTGCTGTTGTAAGTTTGAACTGTTGTAAGTCGAAGATTACCTGTACATCCCAACAATGAATTCCAACACTTATACAGGTAGTCCTCGACTTACAATAGTTCATTTAGTGACCATTCAAAGTTACAACAGCACTGAAAAAAGTGACAGAAGAACTTTTTTCATGCTTACACCTGTTTGCATATCCCCATGATCACGTGATCAGAATTCAGATGCTTGATAACTTGCTCATATTTATGATGGTCACAGTCGCCTTTTGCGACCTTCTGACGATCAAAATCAATGGGGGAGTCAGATTCATTTTACAACCATGTCACTGATTTAATAATCACAGTGATTCAAGTTAACAACTGTGGTAAGAAAGGTTGTAACATGGGGCAAAACTTACTTAACCAGTGTCTCACTTAGCAAAAAGAATTTTGGGCTACGCGGGGGAGCGGTAGCAGTGTGAAAAACAGTCATAAGTGACTTTTCTCAGTGCTATTGTAACTTTGAACAGTCACTAAACAAATGGTTGCCAGTCCAGGACTACCTGTAATCATCAGGAATGAGGCTGAAATGACAGGGTTTTTTTTACAGTGGTGGTATTCAAGAGCTTTTACCGCCGGTTCGGTGGGCGGGGTTTGGTGGGCACACTTTGAACGTATGCACATAGTTTGCATGCATGTGCACACCAAACACACACTTTGCACAGGCGCAAGAGGCATTTGGACTCCCCTCCTACAAGCCTGCCTTCTCTCAGTCGTTTCAGCTGCTGCCGCGTGGCACTTTTCTGTGCCGCGCAAAGCAGCTGCGCTTCAAAAGCAGAAGATAAAAGCGAGTATGGGAGCCCAGGTGGGCAGGTGGGCCCAACAGCCGAGCGGCCAAGAAAACCAGTTTGGTCTCCACTGCTCATCGCTGCTACTGGCTCAGCAAAACCGGACCGAATCGCTAGAATACCACCTACTGGTTCTTTATCTTTAGGAGCTCAACTCACTTGCCCGTATTCCCCCTCCCGTCACCCCCGTTCATACCTATCAAAGTTGAAGTTTCACCCGGAGTAGGAGAAGTGATTTCCACTGGTAGGATCCCTCCCTTCTCTGGGATACTGGTTGGATGCTTCCTGTGGCTTCTGGCCTGGGAGTGGTTTTTCAGTTCTTCAACTGTGACAGCCGAAACGACGTGAAAATGAAGACAGTCCAGAGAATCAAACAAATTAGATGGAGGCAATGACTTACCCTGTCGGTGTTGGTGTGAGTGTTCTTGGTAGTTTCTTGGCTGTAAACGACAGCCTGATAGAGGAACACCGCCGAGAACAACCCAACCATCACTGACAGAGCAAGATGCTAGTTTATATGAACAGTGTTAATCCAACCCTGATCCCTTCTAGCACGGATGATGTTCCCTAGTTGGGTCATGAAATGTCTGCAAGAAAAGAACCAAGCTCAGAGAACACCAAGAAACTCACAGTCCTCCTCCTCCTCTTCCTCTTCCTCCTCCTCTTCCTCCTCCTCTTCCACCTCCTCCTCCTCCTCCTCCTCCTCTTCCTCCTCCTCCTCCTCCTCCTCCTCCTCCTCCTCCTCCTCTTCCACCTCCTCCTCCTCCTCCTCCCTCTACCCCAACAAATATCCTTCACTTCTAGCACTGATGATGTTGCCTAGTTCGGGTAATGAAACACCTGTAAGAAAAGAACCAAGCTCAGAGAGCACCAAGGACCCCACAATCTTCCTCTTCCTCCTGTTCTCCTCCTCCTCCTCCCTGAAAACCCCATTCCCTTCTAGCATTGATGACGTTACTTAGTTGGGTAATGAAACATCTGCAAGACAACAACCAAGGTTAAAGACCACCATGGACCCCACAGTCCTCCTCCTCCTCTTCCTCCTCCTCCTCTTCCTCAGAAACCCTACTCCCTTCTAGCACTGATAAAGTTGTGTAATGAAATGTCTGCCAGAAAAGAACCAAGCTCAGAGAGCACCAAGGACCCCACAATCTTCTTTCTTCTCCTCCTCGCAAACCCCAGTCCCTTCTAGCACTGATGATGTTCCCTAGTTGGGTAATGAAACGTTCGCATGAAAACAACCAAGCTCGTCAGGGACCCCATGACAAGCACTCAACAACTGCAAAGCAAGCCTGGCTAATAGTAAACTACACGGACCAAAAGGAAGCAGAAATCACACTTACTCACAAATTTCCTCTTGACAAACAGGGCCTCCCGGGAGCCGTTCAGGATGTAGATCTGCAGAGTGTATTCTTTGGTGGGACTCAACCCGCCTACGGTGGCTTTCGCCATCTTGGTTTTCAACATCACTTCCTGCTCAGAATCACCTACAGTAAGTAGAAGAGGGGAACAACAACAGCAACAACAAAAATAAGTTCACCAAGATACAAATATCAGGGCCTCCAATCAAAGTCCTCGACTTATAAGCGGTTGCTTAACAGCCATTAACAACCAAGAATTCTCCAGCCAGCATGGAATTCTGGGAATTGAAGTGCACAAGTCTTAAAGTTGCCAAGTTTGGGGACTCCTGCCCCACACCATTTCTGACAAACGGCAGTCCAATCTCTTCTTGAAAGTCTCCAGTGATGAAGCCTGTTGCCAAGTGCCAAAATGCAGTAATGTGACCATCAGGTAGTTGTGTGTGTGTGTATGTGTGTGTGTGTGTGCAAGCACATTCTTGTGTCTGTTTGTTTATGTGTGTGTGTTTGTGCCACCATCAGAGCCCCAGAACCAGGTCATAAGTACCTTTTGGGTATCTGTTATAATGTTGAATAGTCACTAAGCAAAATGCCTGTGGAGATTCTCGGTCCTCCAGGTCATGGTAGTTGTCCCAAAGGTCTTCAAGAGGCAACTGGGCTTTCTGGTTTTTCTTTGAAACCGTTTCCCTTCTCCTCCAAGAAGCTTCTTCAGCCCTGACTGGATGGTGAGGAATGGAAGGATTTATATTCCTTGTAGATAGCTGGTCATTTGCATCCTTTTAGGGGGTCAGGGAAGCCACTTGGAGGTTCATCTGTGTCCTCAGGGCCACCTAAGTGGTGCAAATGGGTGTGGAGCCTTCTTGGAACTGCTGAAAGGACTGTGTTGTAGACTGGAGATAGATGATATTGTATCCCCCGCCCCGCTCCGTTGAAAGAGGTCTGTTCAATTTTGTGAGATCTATCTATGTCAAAATTGAACAGACCTCTCTCAACATCATCTACATATCTCCAGTCTATAACACAGTCCTTTCAACTGTTCTAAGAAGGCTCCATACCAGAGGTGGTATTCAGCAGGTTCTGACCAGTTCTGCAGAACCAGTAGCAGAAATTTTGAGTAGTTCGGAGAACTGGTAGCGGAAATTTTGAGTAGTTCGGAGAACCGGTAGCGGAAATTTTGAGTAGTTCGGAGAACTGGTAGCGGAAATTTTGAGTAGTTCGGAGAACTGGTAGTGGAAATTTTGAGTAGTTCGGGGAACCAGTAGCAGAAATTTTGAGTAGTTCGGAGAACCGGTAGCGGAAATTTTGAGTAGTTCGGAGAACCGGTAGCGGAAATTTTGAGTAGTTCGGAGAACCAGTAGGAGAAATTTTGAGTAGT
>NW_020771756.1:0-12235 GCF_900518735.1 Pseudonaja textilis | reverse complement strand
TCAGAGGGATCGTGGCTGGAGGGGCTCCCTCCGAGGGCGGGAACCCTGCTAGGAGGAGACTGGTGGCACCTGAAAGGCAGGTGACTGAAACTAGAGAGGGGCGTCCAGGTGGGCTTGGCCAATGGGCAGTTCTGTCCAGGTGGGCTTCCTTGGAGATGCAGCCCCTGAATCTGCCTCTCTTACCTGCCCAAATTCCCTTTCTGGTGACTGCTGCATCCCCGTGTCTCGCTGCCCGTGTAAGGGAACAGTTCCTATCTCTGGATATTTTCAATTTTAATTTTAGCTCTTTTATGGGCTGTATAATCTACTCTGAAAAATAAGCTCTCCGCTGTTTTTTAGAAAGAGACCAAGGGGCTTCTGTGATATATTTAGAAAGATAAAAGAATTTTAGGTCAAAGGAGAGACCTGGGAGCTCCAATAACTGCCTTTGAGCATTTTGGGGAAGAGAGACTGGTGTGCACAAGAGGCAGGTTGTTTTGAGCTCCAAAGAGGCTTCAGTTGTTGGAATAAAATCCTGTTTGGAGAGTTTCTGTTTATATTCTGTGGAGTCAATCCTGCTTCCTCTAGTTATTCCATTACAAGCTTCCCTTTCCAATTTGCAGTTTTTCTCCAAATTTCATGTCTGTAAGGCAAAGCACTTCTCTGAGTCTCTCCACTTTCATTTTCCTAGTTTTTGCTTTCTGTCTGCTCCAGGGAGACTATAACTCCCTACCATACAGCAGTTTCCTTGCTGAACTCCTCAGTTCGTTTGTCCCCACATATATGCTGATGCTTCCCTTGATAATATATGATGTATTTTGCATAATTCTCTGTGCCTTTGTATTTATATTCAACGTGCCCATAAACATTTTGTAGTTGTATATGTTGATATATGTGCAGTCACACTTATCTTTGTGTGCTCGTGTACATACATTGTTGTTTTCCACTGACATATTCATAGATGCCTTGCATATTTGCACACATATATTTATATTTTACTGTTGTTTTGCACTCTGGTTGGATGCTAACTGCTTTTCATTGCCTGTATCCATGGCAATGACAATAAAGTTGAATCTAATCTAATCTAGTTTGACTGCTTAATCTACAAACTATAGAGTTTCTGTTCCCCTTAAGGGGAATGAGTCTCATTTCATCAATTTCCCCCTTTTTTCCCCTAAGGAAGTCTGAAATGTTTTTCTTCCTGTCACAGGAATGATGGATTGTACCTCTCTCTTTTTTTAGAAACTATTGCTGAATGCTCTTTTTTGAGTGTCAGTATATTTTCTTCTAGGGAGAAGCTATGAAAGTGATTGTTCAGCTCCAGAGGGGCTTCATTGGAGTGGACTATGGTAGATTGTAGGAGCTTTGCTCTTGTTTTCTTCCAAGAGTGACATGTTTCCATTGGTCTTGTTCTTTAGCGACATATGTAGGCTCATTTTTTACAAGAAGCTGTTAGTTCCCTATTGTGTTTTACTTCCGTGTAGTCTTCTTATTTAAGTTGGGATTTCTTGTTTTGCTCATTGACTTTCAGAGTGCTAGAGCTGCCTCTAAACACTTTACTTTTTCTTCTAGTAATTCAAGTAGTTTGCATTTAATACATAGTTTGGGTCTTCTGTGGTCATATGCTGAAACATATGGCACACTTTGCAGTTCATTACAGTGTTAGTCCAGTGGTGGCTAACCTTTTGGGCTTGTGCCAGAAATTGTGCGCTCATGTGCCAGCACCCAGAAGGCAATGCGTGTGCCCCCCCCGCCCCTGTGCACCCAATTCCCCACACCCCTTACCCTCACTGTGCCTCCCAGCTGATTTTTGGCCCATCTGAGGCCTTTTTCGGCCTGCCAGAGGCTCAAGGGAAGACTCTGCAGCCTTTGTAGACCGAAAAATGGGCCCATTTCGTCACTTCCGGTATTTCCAGAAATACAGGAAGTGACAAAGTAGGCCTGGTTTTCAGCCTACAAAAGCTGCAGAGGCTTCACTCAAGCCTCTGGGAGACCAAAAATCAGCTGGAAGGCATGCACATGCGCAGTGAGGTAAATTTGCCAGGGGCTTGTGTGCCCGCACAAATGGCTCTGCGTGCCACCTGTGGCATGCATGCCATAGGTTCGCCATCACGATGTTAGTCTTCATCTCCATGGCTTTTTTTCTTTAAAAAAATTAAAATTAGAAATGTCTAAAAATTGAAATATTTTCCGTGTTGCAAAGTATCAGTTTACAATAGTTTTGTTTTCTGTCTTGAAAAATTCTTCACTATCTTCCCTGTTTTAAGCGTCTATCTCTTTTTCTGTGGTTTTTGTCCTCTTGATCATTAACAATTTAAAGATTCCTAAAAAATTAAAATAAGCAAGCTGTTTTTTAAATGTTTGGTGAAAAAAGAAATTGAGACATTGAAAAAAATTGAAAAAGAATTTTTTATAAAAAACATGAAAAAGAATTTTAAAATGGAAAAAGATTTTAAAATGTTAAAAAATAAAAAAAAGTTTTGTAAAAAACTAAAAAAGAATTAAAAAAACTCAATTTAAAGAGTTTTAAATTAAAAATGATGTTTAAGACTTGAAAAACAGATTAAAATTAGAACAAGGAATTGAAAAATTGAAAAAAATAAATTGAAAAAATTGAAAAGGAATTTTTCTTAAGAAAGGGAATTCAGAGATTTTAAAATTAGAGTTTTTGGCCCTTTATGAAGTAATATGTACTTTTCTTTTGGAAGTTTCACTCTATTTTCTAGGAGATGCTTTGCTCTTAACCCTCTACTCCCTGATTTGAAAGGTTATCCCTTTTCTCCCTGTCCACAAGTAATTTTTACTTATTCTTTTTCCTCCTGCTTTCTTGCTTTTCGGTTGCCAGGCCCCTGCTGGGGTTTTCAGGTACGATATGTGGCTATTCTGCTTAGCTGGTCTACCACGCTGCTCTTAGCCGCAGCTGTGGGCGCTACTGCTCAGTTGGTCCTGTGTCTTAGTCGCTGCTCGGGACACTTCACTCCTCTGCCACCTAGCTCTGCAGCTCTGCTGCTCAAGGTCTGCCATGCTGCTCACGGGCCACTGGTCTGCTGCCAACTACCTCTGTTTTGCCAGAGCTCAGTGTCCTCCATTTGCACCATAATGGCTCCGCTAAGGAGTCAGGCTGGGTCACTGAGCTACCTCTCTGTCTCTCAACTTGGCTTCTCTTCTTCTCTCAGATGGGTCGCCAAACGACCTCTCGGTTGGGACACTGGGCTGCTTCTCAGCTGGACCACCTCTCAGCTGGGCTGCTTCTTTGTTCAAGTTCAAGTTCTTTTTTTTTTTAATCTGTCGCTAATCTTGATGTTGCCCTCTTGATATAGTCTGTGTTCCACACATGTATTCAAAAGGACAGATGAATAAAATTTGTAAGGTAAAACAACACCTCAGTTTAAAAGAAAAAAAAATAGTATCTCAACTGAGAGCACAAAAAAGAGATGTCAGTTTGTTAGTGTAAAAAATGTATACATACACACACATTTGTGTGTATATATATAGAATAAAAAGATAACACAAGATATGCCACAAAATCCACAAAATAGTCAAAAGTAGTCAAAATTTTAAAGTATTGTAAAAAATAATAAAAAAATATTGTAAAAAATAATTGCAGTCTCTGACTATTTCTCTAAGAAGTTAGAATGATAATCGCAGTTTAGGGTAATAAAAGAAAACAATTCAGAGGAATTTACAAATTAGGTAATAAAAATTTATGATCCAGTTGTAAAACTTTACAATAATTATAACAACTTTTTAAAAAGTTCACTCAATTTTTCAGGATCATGCAATATATTTTTTAAAAACTGTATTCAATTCATTCATATTATTTGGTAGGTACAGACGAGAATCCCTAAAAATCCTTATAAATATGCAAAGAGAGAAAAAAAGCACCTTTGCAACAGATCTTCACTTCTTTCGAGAAAGAGGAAGATAAAAAGAAATTTCATGTCGTCAGATCTATATGTAATTCATTCTGCAATGATGTATGAGTAAGTATGCTTTGTTAATGGTATAAAGAACAATGCAGTCAATACAGGGTGGGATCCGACAGGGTTAACTACCAGTTCGGTCATTTACGAGGTTCAGTGATTTACGATGTGTTTCCCTGCACGCTGCCGGTGCGCGCCTGTAAATCGTCATCAGCCTGTAAATCGTCATCAGCATGCTGCGTGCAGAGAAGCAGCCTTTCAAAAAGCCCTTTTTTCCTGCTTTTTTAACTGCAGCTGTGCCTCGCACGGCAGCTGAAGTTGAAAAAATCAGGAAATAAAGGTCAGGTAAGAGCCCAGGTGGGCGGGTGGGCAAAAACATCAGCGGACATAGAACCAGTTCTATGTCTGCTGCTCTTCAGAGCTACCCGTTCTACAGAGGTGGACAGAACTGATAGAAACCCACCCGAGTCAATATTGAAGAAAACAGTTCAGTATGTATAAAGAAAATTTTCTCAATGCTGAAAAAGATCGTCAGTGTTAAGGAACAAAAGTATTGCAGTCTGGTTACACTACAAGCAGAACTCATCAGTTTGCATCCAAATAAAATGGTTGATTTCCAACATTTCTAAGATTTTTCTTCTCTCCAAGTTGTTTTTTTTCCTCCTTTCAATTTTTTCCCCCCTTGGTTGCATTTTTGTACGTTTTGGGGTTTTTAAAAAAGATTTTTAACTAGATTATTTAGAATAGCCCCACTTCTGTATATCTGCTCTCTGCAGCAGTGATTTTCCAGTCCTGGAATCTGGAGGACAACAAAGCAGAAAACGAAAACTCCACTTGTTGAAATTTCATAATCAATATAGAAAAAACACCACCCAAACGCCTTTTTTGAGGAATTCCACAATTTCTGCAAAAGGAAATGTCCAGTAATTTCTGCTGATGGGAAATCAGGAATGAAATTCAACCCCTCTCTAAACTCATCAACTTTTGTGGATTTTCTTGTATGCAATAAGGAGTGATTTATGCCTGTAGTACTGTCCACAGACGGGACATTTGAATAGTCTCCCCCCTGTGAGCCCTCCGCTGTTTCACCAGGTGTGAATTGAAACGGAAATGTTTCCCACACCAGGACATCCAAAGGGATTCTCTCCTGTGTGTATTCTTTGGTGTCTCATGAGACGGATATTTCTGATGAAACTTTCCCCATAATCAGGGCATTTAAAGAGTTTCTCTCCTGTGTTAGTCCTCTGGTGTATCACCATATTGGAATTTTGACTGAAACTTTTGCCACAAACAAGACACTAATATGGTATTTCTCCGTTGTGAGTCCTCTGGTGTGTCACCATGTTAGAATTCTGACTGAAACTTTTGCCACAAACAGGACACTCATATGGTTTCTCTCCTGTGTGAGTCCTCTGGTGTGTCATCAGGCTGGAAGTCTGACTGAAACCTTTCCCACAGACAGGACATTCAAAAGGTTTATATCCTGTGTGTATCCTCTGGTGCCTAATAAGCTGGTATTTTCTAATGAAACTTTTCCCACAATCAGGGCATTCAAAGTGTTTCCCTCCTGTGTGAGTCCTCTGGTTTATCTCCAGGTTGGAACTTTGACTGAAACGTTTTTCATAATAAGGACATTCAAAGTGTTTCTCTGCTGTGTGAGTTCTTTTGTGTGTCACCAGGCTGGATTTGTGACTGAAACGTTTTTCACAATCTGGACATTCAAAGGGTTTTTCTCCTAAGTGAGTCCTCTGGTGTATCATAAGGTAGTTATTGTTCATGAAACATTTTCCACAAACAGGACATTCAAACGGTTTCTCTCCTGTGTGAGTCCTCAGGTGTATTACCAGGCGGCAATTGTGAGTGAAACCTTTCCCACAGAAAGAGCATTCAAAGGGTTTGTGTGTCCTCTGGTGACTTGTGAGCTGAATTTTTTTAATGAAACTTTCAGCACAATATGGACACTGATATGATTTCCCTACTGTATGAGTCCTGTGGTGTTTCACCAAATTGGAATTGTGACTGAAACTTTTCCCACAAACCTGACACTCATACGGTTTTTCTCCTATATGAGTCCTCTGGTGTACCACCAGCTGGGAATTCTGTCTGAAACTTTTCCCACATAGAGCACATTCAAATGGTTTCTCTCCTGTGTGAGTTCTCTGATGTATCATCAGCTGATAATTCTGACTGAATCTTTTCCTACAAAGAACACATTCAAATGGTTTCTCTCCTGTGTGACTCCTCTGGTGATTCATGAGCTGGTATTTTATAGTGAAACGTTTCCCACAATCAGAACATTGAAAGGGTTTCTCACCTGTATGTGTCCTCTGGTGTCCCACCAGGTGGGAATTCTGACTGAAACATTTCCCACAATCGGGACATTCAAAGGGTTTCTCTCCTGTGTGTGTCCTCTGGTGTTTCACCAAGTAGGAATTCAAACTAAAACATTTCCCACAATCTTGACATTGAAAGGGTTTCTCACCTGTGTGAGTCTTCTGGTGAATCACCATGTTGGAATTCTTACTGAAACATTTCCCACAATCAGGACATTCAAAGGGTTTCTCTCCTGTGTGAGTCCTCTGGTGAATCACCAACTTGGAATTCCCACTGAAAAATTTCCCACAATCAGGACACTCATATGATTTCTTTTCTGTGCACATCTTCTAGAGTATCACCAGGCCACAGTTCTGACCAAAACTTTTCCCACAATCAGAGCATTCAAAGGGTTCCTCCCTGGTATGAGTTCTCTAATGTATCACCTAGTTGCCATTCTCACCACATTGGGAGCATTTGTAGGGCTTCTCTCCTATGTCATAACCATCATAACTGTGAGTTAGCTGCCAAACATCAAAATATAAATCACATGACTATGCGGATGCTGCAAAAGTCATAAGTGTGAAAAATGGGTCATAAGTCACTTTTTTCAGTGTCGCCGTAACTTTGGACAGTCCTAAATGAACTGGTGTAAGTTGAGGACTACCTGTAATGCATCCTTGGGTTCTGCATACTCTATTTTATTCAGTTCGAAATCTCTTCTTGATCACCTGCAGGGGAAGGAGAAGAATTTTGTGGTTTTCTAAACGAAATAGAAAATATTTTGATTTCTGGCTTGAGCTGCTTTCCTTTTTAACGTTGCTTATTATTCTCAGTTGTCCGGAGTGCTTTTATTGGCATCCTCTTTGCCTGTAGGATTCAAGGAAAAGAGTAACTTTAATTGTTCACAAAATGGTTGCAGAAGAAGTGAAAGAAGAAAAACATGTGCATTAAAGGGAGAAAGCAAATATGCCAGAATGCTAAAATAACCTTAATTATGATTTATTTGACACATTGAAGATTACCAAGATCCAGGTTCACATTTGTATTCAACCATGAAATTCTCTTGTTGACTTGAGTCAATACAAATTCTTAGTACAGCAATTATTGGATAGAATCACTGTAATTAAGATGAATATAACATTTAACAGAATAATAGAGTTGGAAGGGACCTTGAAGGTCTTCTAGTCCAACCCTCTGACCAAGCGATAAACCTTATACCATTTCAGACAAGTGGCTGTTGAATCTCTTTTTGAAGGCCTCCAATGACGGAGCACCCAAAACTTCTGAAAGGAAGCTATCCCATTGGTTGATGGCTGTCATCTTTAGGAATTTTCTCTTTCAGCTCTAGGTTGTTTCTCTTTTTGGTTAGTTTCTATCTATTCTTTCTGTTGGTACTTTGGTAAAATAGTTCGACTTGTCTTTGTCTTTATAGGAGCTCCTCAAATATTGGAACACTGCTGCCATGCCTCTGCTAGTCCTTCTTATTAGACTAGCGTATTTTATATTTGATCAATTAATAAAGGCTTTGTGAAAGAAACCAAATACTTAGCACTGCAAAGAGTAATTATGAAATACAGTATATCTGGAAGTGCTGGGGACAGATTATACAATTGTAGATATATGCATAGAGAGAAAAACAGAAATAAACAAACCTACAAATTTATATATCTGGAAAATCCATGTATTTTCAGCCTGAAAAAATATTCCAAAATGGTTACAGTCAAACCTTCTGTGCTAACTCCGGAGATATGGGGCTTTAACTGATGAAATGTTGCTTAAAGCCTCTGCAAGATTTGAAGCATCCATTTTGCCCATGGAAGTCCTGAGCTTCAGGGGAGAAAATACTTTGCACAATCACTCTGGCAACACCCCAACTGAAGTCATCCTCACTTACTGACTACATTTGGGACTGGCATCTGTGTCACTAAGCAGCCTGATCATGAAGCATGATGTCACATGACAGTGCCAACTTATACCTGTTCCTCTGCATTTGTAGGTTGTTAAAGGCAAATTCACCTGACCGTGGCTTTCAACTTCCTGCTGGCATCCCCACTGATTTGACTTGTGTGAAGCTAGCTGGGAAGGTCACAAATGGGGATCATGAGGGCGGGACGTTACAACCATCATAAATGTGCACCAGTTGGCAAGAACCCAAATTGGTTGCAACTCCTTTTCCTGCCTCTACACAACCACAGAAACTGCTGACATGTTCAGGTCACTGAACAAGTGTTACGATGACCACAGATTTCAGGACCAGGTCTACAACTGCTTTTGCAGTGCCAGAGTAACTTCGAAGGCTCATGAAACAAATGGTAAGCGAGGCCTATATACAAACTGAACATCCCAAAAGGTCCTCAATAAGACCTTTTTAGTTGAACCTGGTTAATACATGGATGGGGCACCAATAGGAAATACCGTGCTTGTTTATTATTGCTAAGAAAACAGCAGGTCCATAACAGAACAACAGAGTTGAAAGGGATCTCGGGAGATCTTCTATCTAGCCCAATCCCTTGTTTGAGCAGGAGGCCCTGAGGAACCTGACAACTTTGTCACCCAAAAGGTAGAGGATGGAATTAGAGGGTCAGCTCTACTGGACTTAATTATTTATTCATTTAAAAAAATGATACTACCTATTTGCACATGATACTGTCTATTTGCACATGGCAACGTGTGTGTGTGCGCGCGCGTGCGTGCACACACAGACACATATATATGGTTTCGTTGATTTTCACTGGTACAGGTATGCAGGTCTTGGCATGTTTGGGTCTTTTCCCATGTAAGATTGAGAGTATCTTGGCAATGTTTTGAAGAGGTCCCACTCGCCATCTTCAGGCTGGTGCTTTCGGCTTCGTGCTTGTGCGAGCAAAGCGTGATCGGAGCTGCCGTCTCCCTATATATACTGGTGGAGAAGTTGGCTGTGTTGTTATTTCTTGATTGGTTGATGGAGTTGATGTTGGTTTGTCCAAAGTATGTGGCTGGGCAATTGTTGCATGGTATTTGTTGCAAGGAGTTTATGAAATATCATGCAACAATTGCCCAGCCACATACATTGGACAAACCAACAGGAGAATAAATGCATGTATCGCAGAACACAAGAACACAGTCAGAAAAGAAGAAAATTCCTCCTCCCTTTTCCAGCACCTTAAAGCCACAGGACATGAAATTAATTTTGAGGGAACCAAATTAATCTCCAATACTGAACACTTCAACAAGAAAATAATAAGGGAAGCCATCGAAATAGAGAAACACCACCACAACATGAATAAACAGAAACGATACCTCCCACCTACCAGACATTTGGAAACTAGCCCTTATCAACAAACGAGTCTCAGCCACGAAAACCAACACCGGACCCAAAACAACACATGACGCCACCACCAATCTCCCTCACCAGACTCAAACCCAAAACCACCCCATAGACGAAAGGCAACCACTGTCCAGAAGCCAGACCACAGCTGCATCACCAGCTGCCACACACCCCGACCCCCAAACCAAGCAAACTGACACACACCATGAACACATAGCCAGGCCTCAAACTCTGAGCCAAACCAAAACCCGGAACTTCACATCACAGTCACCTGCTCAGGATATCACATCACGGAACTCAGGAGGTTACACCTCAAAACCTCAGGAGGAGAAGGAAATTATTTGAGATTATTATGGGAAACTATACACACAAGAGAATATTGATGAGGAAAGAGTTAAACAGTATTTACAGTATGCTAATTTACCCCAGATACCTAAAGAGATTGAAACAATGTTAGAAAGCAATATAATGATGATGGAGTTAACTGAAGCACTTAAGAAACAAAATAATGGAAAAGCACCAGGCCCAGATGGACTTCCGGCAGAATTTTACAAAACATTACAAGAATCATTGAATTTTCCACTGCTAGAAGTTATGAATGAAGTTATGTTAAAGAAGAGGATACATAAATCATGGTCAGAAGCTTTATTACACTTGTCCCCAAATCCAGTACAAATCAAGAATTATAGACCTATCTCCCTACTAAATGCAGATTATAAAATCTTTTCTTCAATATTGGCAGAAAGACCTAAAAATTTTTTAAATAATTTTATCCATCCTGACCAAAATGTATTTTTTCTGCCAAAGAGACAAATCAAAGACAATATGAGAGTAATCTTGGACACTTTGGAATACTACGAGGCACATCCTGAAAAACAAATGGCTTTGATATTTTTAGATGCACAGAAGGCATTTGATAATGTGAATTGGAGATTCATGTTATTACTGCTGGAACAGATGGGCTTTGCTAGAAAATTTATTCAAGCAGCAGAAGCTATATATCATAAGCAGACGGCAAAGGTAATGATAGAGGGAGAACTGACAGCATCTATCGATACAAGAAAGGGAACAAGACAAGGGTGCCCACTATCACCTTTGTTGTTTGTGTTAACTTTGAAAGTGCTAAACAGAAATATTAGAGATGACAAGAATATAAAAGGGATGAAAATTAAAAAGGAAGAATTTAAGTTGCAAGCATTTGCAGATGATTTGGTTTTTATCTTAGAAGACCCACTAGAAACAGCATCAAAATTGATAGAAAAGATAAGAGACATATGGAAAGGTGGCTGGTTTGAAAATAAATAAAGATAAGACAAACAGGAGATTACAGCACAAGACCCAGGATGTCAAAACAATAGAACTCAGAAGGTCATCACACAGCCCATTACCAAGGTCGTTACAACACAGGAGGCTGATAAACACACAGCCAATACCTCAGCCACACATGTTCTTACGAAAAAGCCAGCCAATCTGCAAACATCAACTCCATCAACCAATCAAGAAAAAACAACACAGCCAACCTCCCCACCAGTATATATCGGGAGACGGCAACTCCGATCACGCTTTGCTTGCACAAGCACGAAGCCGAAAGCACCAGCCTGAAGATGGCGAGTGGGACCTCGTCGAAACGTTGCCAAGATACTCTCAATCTTACACAGGAAAAGACCAGGCTTCTGTATAGTGTTTGTTCTGTATAGTGTTCGAACACTATACAGAAGCCTGATGATGGCAGATGAGATTCTGCCGAAACATTGCTACAACTTCAAAGCACAACTATAATGACATGGGAAAATACCCAAACAAAGCTGAATACCATACATACATACATACATATATATTTACACAAACACACACACACACACACACACACATATTAATAGAAGAAAATAATCAAATAATGAATTAATACATTAATAAAATAATATAATAGCTCTCGGCGACAACACATCACACAAGCCATTTAATGGGCTCCATCCAGCTCTGGGTTCCCCAGTGGCAAATGTTTTTTCGGAAAAGTGTTAAGAGTGGGGGGCCATTCTGATCTCTGGGGAAATGATGTTCCAGAGAGAGGAAGCCACCACAGCGTTCTTGGGGGGCTTATTTGGGGGCTTGAGGCTAAAACATACAAAGATGGTCGCAGGAGCTGGGTCTAGTCTACAGAAGAGGAGGAGGAGGAGGGGTGACATGATAGCAATCTTCCAGGATTTGAGGGGCTGCCCCAAAGAAGGGCGGCTCAACCTCTTCCACAGAGCATCTGAAGGCAGAACAACCAATAATGGATGGAAACGAATCAAGGAGAGAAGCAAGCAGAAATATCCTGACTGTGAGAACAATTAACTAGCTTGCCTGCAGAAGCTGTGGGTGCTCCATTACTGGAGGCTTTCAGGAAGAGCCTGGACAGCCATTTGCCTGAAATACATAAGGTCTCCTACTGGAGCAGGGGGCTGGACTAGATGACCTCACAGATCCCTTCCAAGTGTTATTCCATATTCTAGCTGCTTCTCTGCTTCCACGCCGTGGAGGGAACCAAGCAGCCTGAGTTGCTCCCAAATTCTCCTCCGACCTGCTGTCAACTCACCTGCCAGCTGAGACTTCGGTACTTGGAAGAGGCGCCGAGCCACTCTACACGATACTCTCTTCTCTTGTTACGGAAGAGGAAGTTCCTTTGTGCTTCTCTTCTCTTTCCGCCCTTTCTAGCAATACAGTACTC
>NW_020771755.1:0-12240 GCF_900518735.1 Pseudonaja textilis | reverse complement strand
TTCGCCTCAAAGCATCCTGGCTGAGGGGATTCTGGGAGTTGAAGTCCACCCATCTTAAAACATGCTGGCTAGGGAATTCTGGGAACTGAAGGGCCCTCCCCCCCTGTCTTAAAATAGCCCAGGCGGAGTAACCCTGGTGGAGCTACTTGTAAAGAAGCTGTTCAATTATTTGGAGCCAAATAATCTGGCAGGGCCCGCTTTGCAATTACTTAGCCAGTTTGATGTGGCTTTTTTATAAGAAATGAAGGCTGAAACGGCAATTTGGGAGCCGGTTGCCCTCGGCGTCCCTCTAAGCTGCCTTGGCTTGAAAAGCCCCGCGATAAAAGCCATCGAAGGAGGGAAGAGACTCTTTCGCTCTCTTTCTTTTTCCCTCAAGAGCAAAAAGCATTAGCAGATGTTGAGCTGGGTGGGGAAGCAGATGAAATGCAAAGCCAGCTGTTGAAGCCTCCCTCACGTTGCCTGTGTTTACGAAACTGTTGTATCATCTCTAACCCCCCTCCGGAGTTTGCGGAGCTGAGTGTGTCTCTGTGTGTGTGTGTGTGTGTTGTGTCTGTGTCTGTTAGTGTCCAAACATTCTACAAATCCCAGACACACAACCCTCATACACACCCAAATGTGCCAAATCCTGTCCTCAACCTGCGAGCAGATTGAGTCTACAAGGAAGGAAGGAAGGAAGGAAGGAAGGAAGGAAGGAAGGAAGGAAGGAAAACAGAAGGAAGGAAGGAGAGAAGGGAAGGAAAAGGAAAGGAAGGAGAGAAGGGAAGGAAAACAAGGAAGGAAGGAAGGAAGGAAGGAAGGAAGGAAAGAAGGAAGGAAGGAAGGAGAGAAGGGAAGGAAAGGAAGGAAGGAAGGAAGGAAGGAAAGAGAGAAGGGAAGGAAAAGGGAAGGAGGGAGAGAAGGGAAGGAAAACAAGGAAGGAAGTAAAACAAGGAAGGAAGGAAGGAAGGAAGGAGAAGGGAAGGAAAAGGGAAGGAAGGAGAGAAGGGAAGGAAAACAAGGAAGGAAGGAAGGAAGGAAGGAAGGAAGGAAGGAAGGAAGGAAGGAAGGAAGGAAGGAAGGATGAGGGAAGAAGGAAGGAAGGAAGGAAGGAGAGAAGGGAAGGAAAACAGAAGGAAGAGAGAAGGAAAACAGAGGAAGGAAGGGGGGAGGAAGGGACGGAAGGGGGAGGGGTGGAAGGAAAACAAGGAAGGAAGGAAGGAAGGAAGGAAAGGAAAGAAAGAAAGAAAACTGAGTGGAAAACGAAGGGTGAAAAGGCGCAGAGTTGTTTTGCAGGCTCTTGGCTTCCCCAGAGCATCCCAGATTAGTCTCCCTGCCTCCCAAAGGGCCGCTCAGAGGTTGGGGATAAACAAGCTTTAATTAAACCATAGCCGAGATAACAAGTCCCTAACTCAGCAGGGTGGAACCGGTTCTGCAGCCGAGGAGGCCCTTGGCGTGGCTGGGTCTGCAGGAAGAAGGAGGAGGAGGAGGAGGAGGAGGAGGAGGAGGAGGAGGAGGAGGAGGCAGATTCGAAAGTGGACCCTAGAAAGTGGAACCAGCCAGAATCCGGGAAGGCCTCCATTCCCAGCCGTTCATTTCGTGACCGTTCGAAAGTACGGCGGCCACTGAAAAAAGTAACTGGGGACCGTTTTTCACGCTTAACGACCATTGCGGCTTCCCTGTGGTGGTCACGTGATCCAAACTCAGATGCCACCGACTCACATTTAGGACGGTCCCGGAGTCACGTGATCCCCTTTTGCAAGTCAATGGGGGAAGCCGGATTCACTAGACCACCCTGGGACTAATTTAACAACGGAAGTGCTTCACTTAACAACCGCGTCAAGGAAAAGTCGTCCAACAGGGCAAAACTCACCCAACCATGGAAAGGGTGGGCTCTGTGGTGGTCTTAAGTTGAGGACTCCCCGTAGGAATGCATGTTCCCCCACCACCACCACTGGGAGACTTAATTTGCAAAGGGGCCCTTGGAGGTCATCTTATCTATCCCCTCCCCACCCGGATGCAGGATTCACATGGGAGACGGTAGCCTGGGTGGACACCTTCCCCCCACTGCCCCGCATGCTATTTCAATCATCTCTGCTTAAAGGCTCTCATTTGGGGGGGGGGAAGCAAATTAAACGATCCTCTATCCAGCCCCTTCCCCCCAATCCAATCTCTTTGCCCGTGTCGTGGCTTCAATCCTGCGCTTTTCATCTTCGCAAAGCCTCCAATTTCTCGGTTAGCCACGAGCCGGGCTGGCCCCGTAATAGTTCCTCTGGCTCCTTCTGACCCCCCCCCTCCTCCTCCTCCCTTCCTCCCCTCTGCAAACCCCCCCCCCCTTCCCCCCAGCCCTAACACAAGATTTGTATGGAAGCTGGGAATCAATTTGCATTTTGAAATTGATTTTGTGGAGACCCCAGAAGAAGCGCGAATAGGAAGCCCGGCTTAAGCGGCAATGAGCGAGGGAGGGAGATGAAAGCAGGCGAAGGAGGGGGGGGAGGGGGAGGGCAGGGGGCTGCTTGTTGCAATACGGAGGTCTGCCTCCCCCTTTCTCTCCCGCACCCTTAAATTGACTCTCCCCGGGAGATGCCCACACGCCTTGGCCTCCTTGCCTTGCTTGGCACGGACCGAGGTTTACCCATTCAGACATGGTGTGTGTGTCAAGTCTGACAGATCCCGCCATCCTGGCATCAAGAACTGGAGGGGTGAGGGTTTTTTTGTTGTTGTTTTTAACACAAATCAGCAATAATTGTGTGTGTGTGTACATGATGGGAAACAGGGAGAGGGGAATGACAAGTGATAAAGACCAGAGACGCCCAGAACCAGATTGTACCAGTGGGCACCAAGGCCCTGCGCCTTGAGAAAGAATGGGAATTGCCGCCCAAAACATCCCAGCGTCCTCAAGACAAAACTCGGATTGGAGAAATACAGACCTGTCACACAGCAGAGGGGGAAAGAAGAAAGCCTTTTCGGCATCATTTTTGCAGAGAGGGGGAGCCTTAGATCGAGCCCGACTTTACTGCAACCAACTTCCTTTAGTAAAAGAAGTTTTTGCTTCAGTCTATTGGAGTCGAGAGTCTTTCCTTTCTAAGGGATCAGGTTGGAGCAGGACTGACAGTGCGGCTCATCCTGAACTAATTCCCACTGAAACCTATTGGGGGATAAGCTAACAAGCGGGGTTTTGCCGTAAAAATAAACTAACCACGTTCAGCAGTGAATAGACTCAGGCAAGGCTTTTCCCAACCTGCAAAAATGTGCCGCCCATCCCAGCTTAGGGGGTCCTGATCTGTCGCTGCAAAGCAATTCCCAGCCAGATGCCAATGGAAACGCGAAAAGCTCGCACTGTTGAAGCAAGGAAAGTTGTGTGGCACCAGCTTTTGAAGCCTGTCCAGAGAGGGTTACGGGATGCAATGGCACAGGTGAGCCACAGTCAGCAGCCCCCAGGTTGTGTGAGAGCTTGGAAAGGCGTGTTTTGGTCATTGCAGTTTTTAGAAATTCATTCTCGGGGTGCTTCTGCTGGCAGACCTTGGTCTAGCTAAGTGGGTGGGTGTGAGGGGGTGTAAATCATTTCGTTCCCAGCCCATTGCCAAGGTTGGGAGTGAGTAAGAAGACGGGAGCGTGTTTTTTGTGACTGCTTTTGTGAAAAAGAGAGAGAGAGTGTGCGTGTCAATAAATAAAAAAAAGTCCTCTCTTTTACTTGGTGCCTATGATTTAAAAAAGAAAAACACCAGAATAAGCAATTCAGCAAGGTGAAAAACGTAGTGTCCCCTTTGTTGGCTGGGCTCAGAAATTCTTTAATTGGGATTTTGGAGGTAAACCACGACCCCGAAGGGCCAGGATCCTATCCACCTCCGATTCTGCATTCAGACAACCATTTTGCTCCCGGATCCGTCTTTCTCCCCACGACTGAAGCACAAATCTCTCTGCGTACATTCCTAAAAACCTTTGGGAACGTGCCGTATTTGCGCATTAGGTCCCCCCTCTTGAGTGCATCAAATCTCACCCCACCTTTGTGCAAAACTCCTGTAATAATGTCCCCCCTCCCACCTCCAATTTTCCTAAGAAGCCCCTTTCTTCTCTTCTCTCTGCCTGGTTCCTTTTGTGTGCAATGCGGAACATGATGTCAACCTCCACCTAATCTATTTATTGACGGTTATTTATGATCTGTAGTTGAGATCTCTTACCCAAGCAGGACAGGGGGCATAATTGAGGTCTCCCTCCCATAATTCTGATTTGTTTGGCATCAAGGTTTCCTAGCGAGGGGAGGGCGGGGGGAGAACTGCTTTAGGTCCAAAAAGCAAAAACTTTTAAGGGGAATTCAAGGTCCTTCCCCCGACACACACACCAAAATTGTCCAGGGAGACGGGTTTGTATCACAGAAGCCCCTAAAATAAATCATACACCGCTCTGGCTTTTGTGTGTGTGTGTGTGTGTGTGTTTGTGTCTCTGTATTTGTGTGTGTCTGTGATTCTGTACAGGCAGCCTTCACAACAGTTCGTTTACTGACTCTTCCAAGTTGCAACGGCACTGAAAAAGTTACTTAGGACCGTTTTTCATGCTTGCGAGTCGCAACCATTTCAGCCTCCCCATGGTCTGGACATCAAAATTCGGACGCTTGGCAGCTGACTCTAATTTACGACGGTCGCAGCGTCCCGGGGGGGCGCGTGCATGATTCCCCTATATAGCGACCTTCCAACGAGCAAAGTCAACGGGAAAGCTGGATTCACTTAACGACCGCATGGCTAACTTTACAACGGGAGTCACTCCCTTAACAGCTGTTGGCAAGCGAGGTTGTAAAACGGAGCAAAACTCACCGCCGTCTCACTTAGCCACAGGAGATTTTGGGCTCAGTTGTGGGGTTTGAGGACTTCCTGCAATGTCTCAATAGGAGCCAACTGCCCCTAACAAAGGCATGGAGTTTTAATTGGAGTCCGGGGGCCAGACAACGGCAAAAGGATGTGATGTGTCTGTCCCAAAGGTGCTGGTTCAGGAGGCCACTGGACTTTCTTGTTTTTTTCTTAGCTTCTTCAGCTCTGACTGGATGGTGGGGAATGGAAGGATTTATACTCCTTGCAGACAGCTGGTCAATTGCATCCTTTTTAGAGGGTCGTTGAGGCCACTTGGAGGCTTATCTGAGTCCTCGGGGTCACCTGAGGGGTGCAAATGGGTGTGGAGCCTTCTTGGAGCTGTTGAAAGGATCATTATTGTAGACTGGAGATAGATGAGGTCGTATCCCTCCCATTCTATTGAGAGAGGGGCCAAGCGGCCTCAACGACCGTCTATAAAAGGATGCAAATGACCAGCTGCCTGCAAGGAATATAAATCCATCCATCCTCCATCACCCAGTCAGAGCTGAAGAAGCTTCTTGGATGCGAAGCAAAACGTCTTCAAAGAAAAAAAACAAGAAAAGTTCAGCTGCCGCCTGAAAAAAAAAAAGGACCTTTGGGACAACCACAACCTGGATAAGTGAAAATCTCTAGAGGCTGTGTGTGTGTTTGTACAAAGCCACACACACACTTACACACACACACACACACACACACACACACACACTTTCGTTGAAGGGAGGAAAGTTTTGCCTGCGAATTGCATTCCAATTCTTGTTGTTTTTTCCCTTCCTTTTTTCATTTCCCCAAGCTTTGCCCTCTGAAACGGCCTGCTTCTGCTGACTCGTAATTCAGAAGGAAACTGCAAGCAGATTTGAGATTTGTGTCTGGGCGGGCGCGTTTTAATATTATCGGAGAAACGTTGCAAATTAAAAAAAAAAACGGGAATGCACCAGAGACGTTGCAGGGGGAGAAAAATATATGCCTTGCGGGCGATTCAAATGAGCTAAAATGTAAAAAGGCAACAACAACAAAAAAAATATATGTATCCACGTGATACTAATGCCGAGCTAATTCAACGCTTCGATGTAGTCTTCAAACCCTACTAATTTCCCAACATTTAGAATATCAAGAGAATTCAATAATGGATAGAGAGCACAGCCCTTGGGTTTTCTCCAGCATTAGCAATTTCTAGAGGCGGCGGAAAAGGCTGTTAGAAAAGAACATTTCGAGATAGGCTCTCATCTCTCTCTGGTGAGTCGTAGAAAGGGATCTCCTTGTGGTGCCATTTCCACTCTGCCTCTCAACGAGGCCGGGAACAGCACGAGGCCTTTTGAAGCAAAAAGAAACCCGCCCCCTCCCTTCTCCCATGCTTCCTGTCTCCAAATCCCATCTTAGAGAGGACAGAGCTTCCTTCAAAAACCCTTTTGCACAAAAGCACATAGCCACAAAGAAGTCGATCCGCGTGCCAAGCCGGCATTGGTGGCCGTGCTTTCCACCTCTGGCGATTTCCAATGGGAATGGTCTCATTTTCGGAGAGGGATTCAGAAAACGGCTGCTTTTTTCACCGCAGGAAAATCGGTTCAGCTAGCAAAGCAGGTCATTTGCAAATTAAGCCTTACAAAGCCGGGGGGGAAATGGCACCAGAGAGAGCAAGGGAAGCCAACTTTCATCAGGATTGCCCCATGAGAAAGACGCCGGCATTTGCCGACTACAGGTAGTCCTCCATTTAAGACCACAATTGAGCCAAACATTTCTGACGTTTAAGCGAGAGAGTTGTGAGGTTGGTCCCTGCTTGGTGACCTTTCCTGCCACTGTTGTTAAAGTGAATCACTGCAGTTGTTAAAGAAGTAATCCAGTTGTTAAATGAATCAACCCATCTTAAAGCACGCGGGATGGGGGATTCTGGGAGCTGAGGTCCACCCATCTTAAAGGATGCTGGCTGGGGGATTCTGGGAGTTGAAGTCCACGTACTTAAAAGCTGCCAAGTTTAAGAAACCCCGTAAGGAGATCCTGATCGAAGTCGATTCCAGGGCGGTGCCCCTTGATGAGCTGTGCAGATTTGGGGGGGGGGGGGGGGGGGGCAGGAATCTACTTCCTCCAGCAGATTATGCTGCATGGCAGACATTATTAGATCTTCTTCTTCTTCATCTTCATCATCTGAGTATTATTAACACTCCCTCATTTGCTGCTTTTCAGGAAGGAGTGGGGTGGTGGTGGTGGAAATTGCAGCCTGGAGCCGTAGCTGAAAGGTTCTCGACGTTAAAAACACTTCTGTCAAAACAGACCCCAAAAATAAAATAAAATAAAATTCTCAGGTGTAACAACAACAACAACAGTGTCGCTTCTAAAGCCAAACGTGTGAAGGCAACTGTGACAAACATTTGGGGGGGGGGGGGGGGTATTTTTGCTTCCCGCTGGGGATATTCCCTCCTCCTCCCCCCCCCTTTCTCCTCCCGAAGTGTCCTTTGAAGGCCGGGGGGGGCTCAAGGGGATCCCCCCAAATTTGTTGACGAGATTCCCTCAGGTCGAATCTCCTTTTTAGGATGCTTCTGTCATGGCGGACCTTTTAGACTTCGGGTCGGTTCGTCCTGTCATGGATCGAGATCAAGAAACAATGCTGTGGGTCTCTTTTTTTCTGCAAAGAGCTTCTCATCCCCCAAGGCCACTCTCTGAAGCAGCTTCCTCCTCTCTCTCCTTGCGCGTCTTCTTCCACCACCCCTCCTCTTTTTTCCTCTTCCTCTCCTTTTCTTCCATCTTGCTCCTCTTCCTCTCCTTCTCCATTTCCTCCATCCCTCCTCCTCACCCTCTTCCTCTCAGCCTCCTCCTCCTTCCCTTCCTCCTCCTGCCTCTCCTCCTCCCTTTTCTTCTTTTCTTTCTTTCTTTCTTTCTTTCTTTCTTTCTTTCTTTCTTTCTTTCTTTCTTTCTTTCTTTCTTTCTAGCTTTCTAGCTTTCTTTCTAGCTTTCTCTCTTCCTTCTTTTCTTTCTTTCTTCTTTTCTTTCTTTTTCTTCCTTCCTTCCTTCCCTCTCTTCTTTTTCTTCCTCTCTTTTCTCTTTTTCTTTCCTTCTTCCCTGCTCTGCCTCCCTGCACCTACAACTCTACGCTTTCCTAAGCCGTTTTGCTGCTTGCGCTACACACAGCTTCCTGACCACCCCGGCAATAAATTTCAACGGTCTATGCAACAAGCTTATAAATTATTTCCCCCCACCCCGTTTTTTCAGCAAGCGCATCCAGTTTACCACCTGGTTTTGTATTCTTCTCCTCGCTTTTATATGCCTCGTAAAATAAAGTTTTTAAAAAAGTGAAATGCATGCATAATAGACGCTTGAGGCAATGGGGAGAGACTTCCAGATCGTGGCTCCTTGGCCATCTGATTGAAGTTTTTTTAAGGGTCTTGAGGCCTGTTTGGAGCCATCAACTGGGAAGAAGAAGCTTCAGCAGCTGAACAAGGATGGTGGGATAGAAGGAAGGAGAAGGAGGAGGAGAGGAGAAGAAGGAGAAGAAGGAGGAAAAGGAGGAGAGGCAGAAAAAGGAGGGGGAGAGGGAGAAAGAGAAGGAGAAATAGGAGGAGAAAGAGAAGAGGGGGAAGGAGAAAGAGAAATAGGAGAAGAAGGAGAGGGAGAAAGAGGAGAAAGGAGAAGAGGGAGAAGAAGGAAGAGAGACAGGGAGAAGGACAAGGCGTAAGAGGAGGAGAAAAGGGAGAGGGAGAAAGAGGAGGAGAAAGAGGAGAAGAGGGAGAAGGAAAGTAGAAGTTGTCCATCTTCTGTGCCAGGTCCTTGGAGAAACAGGGCTACCAAAAGGATTGTCGCTTTGCAGAAGGCCAGAAAAATCAAAGCATGTGCCCTCATTCTGCAATCTTGGGGCACTTTGCTTCTCCCCCTGGTTAATCCCCTGGTTGCATTGCGAAGCAGGAAACTGCGGTCCTAACCCTCCTCTCCTCTTCCTCCCTTCGCCCCTTGCTCCGGCCCAACCCTGGCATTAATGCGGACATGCTCCAACAGCAGGGTATCCGTCACGCTCGGTTTTCCCATCGCAAAGCACCCTGGTTTTATTTTCTTTCTTTCTATTTGCTTGCTCTTCCCTTCTGAAACTGCAAAAAAAAAAAAAAAGGTTTAAAATAACCAAAATGCAACACTCCCCAAGGGTTTTGGGTGCCGGTGGGTATACCAGGGCCGAGCCACGCACAATATTAATGCAACAGCACATTGTGTCTCTCTGTGTTAGAGTCTTATGTGACAAGGGCACCTTTCTCCTCGCAGCCTCGGCACGAAGGAATTATGATCCTCAGCAAATCCGTCCCAAAGAATCGGTGAATAGCATTTCCAGTTTTGTCGTGGGGAGGAAACTGCAAGAAGCCGAAACTCCACCGGCGAGCTGGCTTTGGGCTTAGCTCACTTGGGGACGGGTTTGTGTTGTGCCATGCTTGTTGTGTGGCTTGGAGGGAAAACACAATGCACCATGTTGTCAGGAAGCACCACTTTCAGAAAATGCATGCATTAGGAAAACAGCGCGGAAAAAAAACCCAACAACAACAACCCCATTTACCGCAGACAAAATGCACGCAACCAGACATGTATGGGTTTTCCAGCAGGCTTTTAAAATAAAAATATTCACAGGGCGACGTTTCCCTCCTCCCCAAATGGGGGCAATTTTGATGCAATTGGGGATAAAAATATTCCGTAAGAATCTTTACACGCGGCATTATTCCGACAGCATAATAATAACAACTATTATTATTATTGTTGTTGTTATTGTTGTTGTTGTTATGGCTGAGGAATTCTGGGAGTTGAAGTCCACAAGTCTTAAAGTTGCCAAGGTTGGACACCCCTGTGTTAGGGTGAGGTTTGACCATTTTACAACTTTAATTTTGTCACTGTTGACAACCAAAGCCGTTAAGCGAACCACGCAGCCGTTAAGCGCATCTGACTTCTCTCATTGACTTGGCTTGTCAGAAGCTGCCTGGGAAGGTTGTGGATGACAATCACATGACCCCGGGACACTGCAAGGGTCATAAATACATTGGTTAGGATGTCAGAAGAGCCCCGGGTTCAAATTTGAGGTCGAACCCCCGTCTGCTCTGCCTGGCTTTCTACGTGAAACCCTTCTGATCGACCCCCCCAGAATTCAACCGGGATCCCTTCCTTTCTCTCTCTCTCTCTCTCGAATGGCGGGGGTTAACCCAACGCGGACAGTTAGCCTGCTCTAAGACAAAACCACCGCCTCCCTACTCCTCCGGCCTCGATCGACTCCCCTCGGAACGCAACTGGTCAAATATTGTTTTATGGATTAGCAGATGGACTGAGAATGAGCTAATAATGAACTTCCCTGATCAATTGGGGCTCTGTAATGGCTGGAGAGCAGAGAGTGAATCAGACCAGCTTGTCTGTCTGTCTGTCTGTCTTCCTTCCCTTCCTTCCCTCCCTCTTTTTTTCCTTTCCTTCCTTCCTCTCCATTGTCCTTCCTTCCCTTCCTCCCTTGAATTTTCTCTTCCTTCCTTCCTGCCTTTCCTTTTCCTCTCCTTCCCTCCTTCTCCTTTTTTCCTTCCTTCCTTCCTTCCTTCCTTCCTTCCTTCCTTCCTTCCTTCCTCCCTTCCCTTCCCTTCCCTTCCCTTCCCTTCCCTCCTTCCCTCCTTTCCTTCCTTCCTTCCTTCCTTCCTTCCTTCCTTCCTTCCTTCCTTCCTTCCTTCCTTCCTTCTCCCCATCCCTTTCTCCCCAACCCTGCAAAGAACTAAATCCAACCACTTGGCGCAGAAACTTTCCCAAAGGAGAGGGCAGACCGGTTGTGACTCCTCCCTGCAATTTTATTTTAATCTTTTTGCCATCTTGTTCAGCGAGCTACACTGCCCCTGAATCGGCAGGTTCCACCACAGGCTGGTGGTCACTCGTTCTTGTTTGGTCCCACAGCCAGCCAGATATTCAGACTGGATTTGACAGCTAGTCAGGTAGCCTCTGAGTGTAGCAGGCAGTTCCAAGGAGGGTAGTTTTTTTTTTTTTTTTGCAAAGTCAAAATATTCAGGTCTAATAAGTTCAAAATGTCCATGTATCTAAGTATCGCTCCAACGGCTCCTGTTAGTATCAGCACAACTACTGATTTCTTCCTCCATAGTTACTCATCTTCAATTTGCAGAGCACGATATTCCGTGGTTGGTTTGTTTTTTAGCCGTTTCTCTTCCCTGTGTGCCTCACCTGGTATTGCAGCATTATTACTATTATTATTATTACTATTATTACTATTACTATTACTACTACTACTACTACTACTATTATTATTATTATTATTATTATTATTATTATTATTATTTTGACAATGTATGCATTTGTGTTTTTGGTTTCTCATTCCTTTCGCAGTGGATGGATGCATCCACCGTGCCGCCGGACCTTTGCTGAAAGAAGAATGCCGGACACTGAATGGTTGCGAGACTGGAAAAGCGAAAATCACCTGTGGGTACCGTCTCCCAGCTCGATGTGAGTAGAGGCAACTGGCCATTTGAACGGGACGATTAGCTGAATCACTGAATTCAGTCAGAGGGAGAAAAAGAGGTGCAGGAAAGGGCAGGAGTGTTAAAACAGATCCGTACAAGGAAGGAATCAAGAAATGGAGTTTTTAGCCTTGAAAACCAGTGGCTACAAATTTTTTATTCCTGAACTCAGAACCCTGAATCACGGCTCTGTATCAGAGGAGGGCAAAAATCTCCTTTAAAGTTAAGAACTTGCTAACTCTGAAAGCTGTTTGACAGCATAAACAATGCTCCAGATTAGACAGTTTGACTACAAAGAGACCCTTAGAATCAGATTAAAGCTCAGAAAATCATTTTTAAGGCCTCTCTGGGCACAATGTTAAATATGCTTTGATTGACAGCCAAGCAGGAAGGCAGATCCCAATTTACTGAATCATGCAGTGTTTGAGAATAGTGGCAGTGAAACTGACCGGAGCCGGGAAGGTGTTTCTCTCGCATCCTCCAACTTTTTCTTCTCGCTTTTGCTTCATGGCGCTGCCCTCCTTCTGCCCAGTACTGCAACTGGCGAGGTCAGGGTCAGAGACAACACGCATTTCTTCATGTCCCTGTCCGTTTTCTTTCTCTCTTTTGGCAGCTCTCTGATGCCGCTGACAGTGCAGGCGCGTGGCCTTGTCAGTTTCACCAGATAGATAGGCGGGTGTGAAGCCTCAGGACCGATGTCAGTTTTCCAGCTTCCTTCGAAAGCAGCCTAGGAGAAGCTGCCCAAAAAGAGGGAGATGGTTTTGGACCTGGTGCTTTGTGACCCACGGGCTGCGTCCAGCCCTTCAGCTGACCCTGCCTGGCCCACAGTGGCAAGGGGTGGCCTTGGCGGGGTGGGGCATCAGCCACAGAGGGTGGAGCTTCAGAAGAGGCGGGGCATCAGTGACAGAAGGTGGGGCTTCATCAGCAGGGGCGGGGCATTGGCAGGGGCGGGGCATCAGCCG
>NW_020771754.1:0-12240 GCF_900518735.1 Pseudonaja textilis | reverse complement strand
GCAGAGAAAGTCACAAGTCACCCATCTAAATTGCTCCTGCTGCTTTTTTGTCCCAAGGAGCCATTACAAACCACAAGATCCCAGCAATATTGTAGACCATCGTGCCCGCCTGCCCATAGCATCTCCCCATCTGTACCCATAGCATATGTCTGACCGTACTTGTGCAGCACTCCTCCATCACTGAATTGCACTTGCACAGATTTACAACACCCCCTCTCCTGCCTGGGTACACTCTCATGGTGCTGCAACATACCTCTGCCCACCTGCCAAAGAGCTGACCAGGACTTGTGATTTTCCCCAGAGACTTTGCTTATGGAAATCTGCAAGTCATGGTTATGTGATCTCCTCACTTAATGACTTGAGATCCTCACTTGAGAAAGGGACTGCCATTACTAACTGATGTAGCCACATGACATCATACTTTATGATTGTATCATTTAGCAATTGAAATTCCAGTCCCAACTGCTGTGGTAACCCAAGAACTAACCACCTGTACCTGCCGACATCAAGTTTTTCAAAGCTAAAACTATGTTCAAATGCAATACAGTGAAGCCTTCAGACATTGTTCAATTTAGGCTTTTTTACAAGACGAAAAATAAAAAAATCCCACAATTAACCAATCTAAATTACCAATTAAATCTCCAAACTAGCTGCCTAGTTACTTTCTCGTATTCCATGAAACATTCATATCTCAATCAGAAAACTCTGGCTCTTGTTTGTCAAAGAAAATATGAATTGTGAAAACCGTTCCTTTTGCACTATTTAAGATCAGATGCCAATTAAAATTATTTTAATTTCTGTCAAGTAATCTCCACTGAATCAAGTTCTATTCCTGGTGACTTCAAGTTCATCTCCATGTAGGGTTTTTTGGTAGCAATAAAAAAGCAGATTGTCCTTGACTTCTGAAAGTTTTTTTTTTAACTGTGCAAAGTGGCCTACAGTTCTTGGCTTTGGTCCAAATTATAAACTAGGTTTTATACTCCTTAGCTTTTGGGGATCAACCCAAGATTGGAAAGATATTGCCAAAAATCTAAATAATTTCCCCATGAATAAAACAAATATAATTATGGTCTTCTTCAGCAAGTGGTCTTCTTCATCAAGTGCTAAAGGCAAAGGAAGCTTAATTATTAGGAATCCTAGCTGACTGGGTAGATGTTTAACATTTTCTTAGATATAAATTTCCAGGCATCTAAAAGCAGAGAAGGAAGAATGACAAAATGATATGTTACTAATATTTCTCTCAAAAAACAGTTTTGGAATAAGCCTCTCCAAAAACTGTTATAGGTAGACCTTGCTTACCAATTATTCATTCAGTGACTCCTCAAAATAATTACAACACTGAACAAAGGGTTGTACAACTGGTGCCCAACATTATGGCAGCTGCAACCTTCCACTCCTCCCTATAGTCACTTGACTGAAATCTGGACTCTAGGAAACGTGTTCACATTTATAACAGGTTGCCAAGTGCCCCATGCTTATGTTTCTCCAGAAAGTCAATGAAGAAAGTGGCAGAGAAGGTCACAAGTTACTTTTGCCTGGTTCCTGGGGGCTGACTGAAAAAGGTCCATTGGAACATTTTGAAAAAGACCTTTTTAAGCCAGCCTCTTTGAGAAGGGCTGCTTTCAGATTCATTTTACCCAATACAGGATGAAATTTCTCCACTAAGCAGCCCAGTTGCTCTCAAAAATGCTGGCTGAAAAGTCCATGGAGAAAGCCAAGAGAGATTTTAGCATGGGACGATTGCAGCATGGGGCATTCGGAATCAGTACTGCAAGTGCCCCACATTAAAATCCGATTTGGGTTTCACCAAGAATTTTTTCAGCCATCATCTTAAAGAGTGGTATGGCTGCCTTTGAGGTTGATTTTGTTTCCAAATCCAGCTATGTGCAGCCATTCTACGCACAGAGGAGAGGAAAACTTCAGTGCTGAGCTGGAGAAAAGCTGGGATCACAAAGATCTGAGCTTCTTTTCTCCAGCCCAGGCTGCAATTCCCTTCTGGCCAGAGGTA
Source organism: Pseudonaja textilis (assembly GCF_900518735.1). The sequence goes on along the minus strand of NW_020771754.1, from coordinate 10,232 downwards.
GAAAGAGGCTCAAAAACATCATGAAACAAGTGCCAGTTTTACGGTGTTGTTTGGAATATCTTTCTACCTTCAGAAACATTTTGTTAGCTAACTTTCCACACTATAGGTACCTAGTTCGGCAAGGTATGCTTCTGCAGATGGTAAGAAAAAATAAATGAACCTGCATGGAATACTGTGTCATGCACTGGTAGGCCTAACCAGCTGAGGCTACTGACCTGCAGTATCCATATATCATGGATGCTGGGCCTCTCAGGGTTTCCCCCTCATGCAGTAACTGAAGGACTGCAATGAGTGAACTGGGACTGTGGTCATGAATGAAGCAGTCCTGGGGGCATTTCGCTTAACAGCCACAATGACTTACAACACAAATTCCAGGCTCAACTGTGGTCAAGGAATATCTATCCAGTAAAATGGCTCAATGTAAGTGGGGTAAATGTATAATTTGTAAATTGAACTATCTTGTACTTGAGATCATTATTTCCTTTAAAGAGAAACAACTGTAAAAAACAACAACTGCAGAAACTGGGATAAACAGCTGTTGAAATGATTTATTAAAGTCTAGCTGCAAACATTTTTGAAAGCACAGAACATTAACACATTTTATGTTTTTAGGCACTGAAAGCCAATCAAAATAATAACTAACTTATTCAGTATAACTTTTAACTCATTTATTAATCTTTCTTATTTGCCATTATGATTATACAATTTTTATACAGCAATAAAGTGAAGCTATACAACCACAGTCTTTAATCCAAACACTGTATTTAGCCTGGAGAATCAACCTGTCCATACAATTCATACTGCAGAATTCACTTATTTTAAACATTAAAAGCATCAATATTCATGATATAAATTATATAAAAATGAAAACAGACCACTATACAGTGGTATGGTTGGTATGGACAGGTTGATACAACTGTTTTGAAACTCATCAAATTTGATAGTCAACACATTTTGATGCAGTATTTTTGTCCTGGTACTCATCATTTGTTCGGTATTCAACTCACAAGCTAGAATTTCTCAGTGTTGGCTGCCCTGTGACTTACTACATTATCCCTTAGGGGAAAAATTTATTTGATACTCACTGCATGTGTGGGAGTATGTATGTATGTGTGTGTGTGTGTGTGTGTGTGTGTGTGTGTGTATATATATATATATATATATATATATATATATATATATATGTATATTTGTGATATGTAACATCTATCATTAATACTTATTGAAATAATTATCTACTTCTAAGCAATTAGTAAAAATGTTTAAAAATATTGTTCATCAGTAGTAATTTATCAACTTATGTTATCTAGCACAGCATTCATGAACTCCAAATCAAGCATAAATTGTCATACAAACATTTGTTGTGGCCTGTTTATAACCCTTCTGCCCATTGAATTACAATATTTTTCTTCCCTTTGTAAATTAGGACTCACAAGTGTAGCTGTCTCTAGCATATGGAAATTGACCCCTGAAGGTTCATTGTAACAAGCAATTACACGTGATGTCACTAAAGCTTACAGAATGCAGGATACTATGAAACTGTGATGTAGAGATGTGTGCTGGACAATATGTTTCAATGTTAAAGTCAGTTGTCTCCTTCAGGATCTGCGTGACACTAGCACACAGTTATAAAAAATTCTGATTTGTGGAAAAAATAATATTCCTAACATATTCCAAATATTTACATTTTCACAATACCTGAACTAAGTATTCAAGACAATCTCTTCTATTCCACAATTCCTGTGTATTAGTGAACAGAATTGCTATATTCTAACAATATAAAATATAACTTATAGTTTTCTAAACATATTATGATTCTGGAATTATTGTGTACAGTTTCATTACAGTATGATTAAAGTGCGTCTACTATCCATTGGACTGCACTATTTTCACTGACAGACAATACAATTTTGTATAAGCATTCTCAGAAGTAAGTGCCTCAATTCCATAAGACTTACTCAAGATAGAGAATTCCAAGTTGCAAAATAAGATTTCCAAATTTAAATTACCGTCTTTTTTGATAAATGGCACATTGACAGACTGCCATTTTAATGGCAGAAGCATGTTCTTCTTCATAATAAGGGGAAAAGTTAAAAAGAACAACAAAAGTCTTCCAAACATTTACCATATTTGCTGGGATATTTGTACTTAATTGCTCCTCTGTAAGTTTGAATTTACCATATTGTAATAGCAACTGCAGGAATCCTAAAGAATCTCAGAGCTAAAATCACGTTTCAGATTAACCTAATAGTGAAGATTCTTCTAAATACTCATGCTAAAACTATTACAGTGTTTTGTTAGCACAAGCCATAGATTTCAATATTGGAAGGAAGAGGGCTAACTTCTATGATGCAATGAAGAGCAGATGTTTTAACTGAATATGACATGATCTTCTGGAGGAAAAATACAAATAAAAATAATTTGCTGATGTTTTTTATTATTTTAAGCATATCTGCATATCCGGTGTACCAAATACAAGTAATGTAAAATATCATCCATTAGGTATTCATTGTATAATCACCTTTCAAATAAAAAATACACGGGATAAAAGGGTCACTGTTTCCCAGTAACTGGTTTTGGAGAAACAAGTAAGTTTGTCTAATTTCTAGATAAAGATCCGTCAAATAATATTTATTGCTATATACTTTAAACCATACTCATAAGTAACATAGATCAAGACATAACACCACTAGGCCTCATCTGTATGTGTAACAATAGAAGAAAGTAGATCAATAATCCTATGAAAACGGAATGTTTTTTAAAGAAGAACTTTTACATTTTTCAGACACAGAAATTAAACTTGTGAAACCCCCAGGAAGTGATAAATTGTGTAGCTCCATGCTAGAACGATCAGAAAAGTTGGAAGTCTTTTTCTAGGCAATAAACTAAACAAACATATGCAGAGCATATAACTGTAGTGCTACTTGTTAAGATGAGAGAGTTTCAGAATCTGAACACCTCCAAAAACACAACAGATACGGTACAACCCTATCAATAGTGTCCCATATCCACCTTTGGGAAAATAGAGATGCTTTTAACTCTTTCGGACACCAAAGAAAAAGGTAACTCCGGGGGAACTCCAGCTTAGAATAGCCACCTCAACCAACTTCCTTTCACTTTACGTGGAATAAAAAGAGGAACAACTGGAAACAAAATCTCCCTCCTCAACCTCTGTCTACATGGGACAACGGTTTCTACACCCACTTCCCTACATCTTATAACCCAGCAAGGATCCCGCCCGCTTCTCTCTCTCTCTCTCCCTGACAATTCCTCCTGTGCCTCAGGGCCATCCTCCGCCCGCGCCCGAGAAGGGAGTGTCAAGGAAGGCGGCGGCAGCCACCAGTGTCTGCTCCTCCCACGTCCTTCGCTCGACCGGATCAAAAGGATCTCAACTGGGGCTGCAAAACAGCCGAAAAACCACAGGGCCTCACCTCCGAGTGCAAAATAGGAACGCAGCCTGCTTCTTTTTCGTACTCATTTAGAGGCGCCGCCATCTTGGTGCGAACGCACTGCCTGCTGCATGCCGGGTAACGCGCTCCCTCACGACCTCTCTCTCTCACACACACTCTCTTTCTCTCTCTCTCTGTGCGCGAGAGGAGGGGAGGGGTTGGGGTGGGCAGCGCCAGCCCGGCTGGAAGTGGGGGGGGGGGGGGGGGGGGAAGGCGAGCCGTAGATTGGATGAGCGACTGAAATCGGAGCCCCTTGCAGCCGTCACAAAATTTCCAGGCCACTTCTGCGGAGCGTACGGGACCGATGTATTTGTGCACATAAATGCTTTTATCTTGATCCCAATGATCGAGTGCTAGGAAGTTCGGGGAGAAGGATCATCATCCGGGCCAAATTCGGGTTATCTTTCCCTATCTTATCAGATCAGGCCGTTTTTCCCAACTCTTCTCAGTGTGCAGGACGGGAACAAGATACTGGCGGATTCGAGATGAGTACAATCCCGAATGGGGAAAGGGTATTGCCGAAAAGTGCCTTAGAATGCTTCAGATGCAAAAGCGACCCAAACTCATATTCTGGCTGTGTTCACATAACCCAGTACGAATTGTGAAAGCCACAATTCATAGGGTTTGCATTATAAACGAAACCATAAACCATATTTCACAAACTATGTTTCTGGATGCACACAACTTGTTAGAAACAAGCAAGCAAGCAAGCTTAATGTGTGGTGCAAAAACCTCTTGCATGTAAAATTAGGACTCCACATTTCAATTCTGTTTTACATTGTTTTGCTCTCTGCATCACTGGTGGGGTGAGGAGCTGGATTTACAGTATAATCTTTGTAGGGCTAGGGAAAGCACTGCTCCAAGTTTGTTGATTTTCAATTTTCATCAGCCATTATATATGACAAATTTTCAAAAGATTTCTTAAAATCTGGTCAATAATATGTAATAAATCAGTATTACCCCAATGCTGATATTAAACTTTGATGATTCAGTAATGGCACTGCTAATGAAAGCAGGGTCATGGAGGATGCCTCCTCCCAGTTCATAGTCAAAAGGGATGGGAGAATTGAGAAGCCTGAAGGCAGCTCAGAGAGTCCTAGACTTGGAAAAGATGTTAGAGACAGAATTATAAATATGTCTAGAATCATGGAAGGAAAGTATTGACAGATTATAGGTATACTGTTATATTAACTGACTCTACATATGCTGAGGAAGGAAGGAAGGCAGGTTAAGTTCCTGCTTTTAGAAGTTAGAAATAATCCTACAGTTGCAGTTTATTCTACTTTTTCCAACCCAATATAAAATTGCATACAAATTATGTAAAGGGAACTTAGTATATCCTGATTGTTTCTTCATGATTTCTGATACAGAAGGGGATCATATTTGGTGTTCCGTAGTGTGAGAAGCCAACAAAAGAAAGATTAAGTTAAAAAGTGAACCAGGTGGGGAACAACAGAGAAGAGTATTTTAGAACAAAATCTCCCTATAGAAGAGTCTATTGGGAAATAGCTTGAAATGCCTCTAATACAGGGGTGTCAAACTCACGTCATCACGGTGGCGTCGCGTGACATAGGAACTTTTTTCCCCTTCACCAAACTGAGCATGGGCGTGGTCAGCATATGACACATGGGCCAGGAGTTAGACAGCCCTGCTCTAATCCATTCTAAATTCCATCTCCCTGGTTCTGTGATGGGAAAGGGAGATAATATTGATAGAATCATAGGGTTGGAAGGGACCTTGGAGGTCTTCTACTCTAACCCCATCCCCAAGGCAGGAGTCCTTATACTATCTCAGATTGTCTAATTGTCCAAATGTCAAGTGGTTTGGGAAAAAATGACATTTCTGTGTTTTCACTCCAATTAATTATTAGAAATGTAAAAGGCTTAGAATTCAGTCCATTTATCTAGGTACTACAAAAAAGAAAAAAAATCCCCTGCATCAGTGTGAGAGGCCTGAACAGCAGCACAGAATGTTATTGTTCTGTTGTATGCTCCCTCTTGCTTCCTTCTTTGTTATATGACCAATGGTAATGCTATTATTAAGGATTGGAAAGAATTTAGGAGTCTGAACTTGTGTGCTTTCCCTATCTTGTTATTCTTTCTAACCAAACAGGATGTGGGAAATCAATTTTATTTATTAATAAAAGGAGAGCAGTACTTTTAACGGAGAACCAGGCTCTGTATGGCTGTCTGCAGCAAGATAGCTCCTAAAATAGGAATGGGAATATTTGAGGGGCAAAAGAAAGATAAGTTTGAAATCAGGCTGGGAGTGGGGGGAAATCCCTCAGTGCATAGCTGTGAGAGAGACAGTTGGGCAGCATCTCAGCAACCAGTCCCTGGTGGGGTTCAGGTAAACTATCCTCATAATAGAGTTATTAAAAATAGCTATATAATGGTATCTATATACATCATGGAATTGCTATTGTTCTCTCCAGAGGTGGGCTGCCCTTTCTTGACAAGGGGTTCACTGGTCATGAGCGCGCATGTGCTGCTTTGGGGCTGCAATACAACTTCAAACAGACAGTGGGTGGGCCCAGCTAGAGACCACAGCAAGAGTTCGCCTGAACCTCGCTGACCATCCAGCAGCCCACCACTGGTTTTCTCTCTTCTCTTTATTAATAGGATTAATAAAAGTATTAATCATATTTTCAAGCAGTCAGTTGATTATAGACATAAAAGACAAGAAATTTAAAGAGCTAAAAACATATGAATGGGATGAATGCAAAATAAAGCTACAGAATGTTGTAATGAAACGGAATTTCTGTAAACTAAAATTCAGCTTTCTTTGTCATGTTTTGAATTTTTTTACTACTTACTTATTTAAAAAATTGTTTACAAATACTTCAAAATCTGATTCATTTATTTTTATTTCTTCTATACATTTGGCAACAATCTTACATGCCTTTAATTAGGAATCAAACTCCTTTGACCTCATTGGGTTAGGGTTACAAATCACAATTTACTGATTAACAACACACAGATTGCTTGTAAGAAAAAAATAGATAACCTTTAAACCCAGCCCGTGTCTCATACCAAGTGACAGTTTTGTGAATGGCCATTATTTCTAGGAAGTTAGCATTATTTGCATCCCCACTATTTCTTCCTTTCATCTCTCTTTATATTACTTTCTCTACCCTGACCCAAAATATTATTTTTCCCGAAACCAGTTTTAGTAAAATCTATGTACAAAAGAAAATTATATTAGCAAATAAAATGCCACAATATTTTTGTTTGGGTTTTTTTTTTTTCAGATTTGAGGAGATTAAGATCTAAAAAGCGGCTTGTTTCAACAACCACATAGTAGGAATTATCAAATACCTCCCTGAAGGCTTTGTTGATCTCATCTTCCTTTTATGTAACAGCTAAGATTTCTGTTCTTTAAAAATAAGTATATTTCCCATCTTAATAACTTGAGCCCTAACAAAGTGATATTAGTTAAAGAATCTTTGAAATTCAAATAATTCCTTCAACTTGGACAAATCATTGGATCAATATAGGTGTGCAATGTACTGTAAAACTTCCAAGGACACATGAAAACCTGTGCTATTCCTAATTGCCTCACTTCTCTCTAGTGACTATGCCAATTGTATAAACAAGAGATACGATATTGATAGATTTAACCTCTGAAACAAAGCTATCTGCAGAATATCAAGGACACTTTCAAAAATAATATGTTCTAATTGTTTACATAGCAGTTGTAAATTTCAGTAATTTTAAAACTGAAAATAGAAGATAATCATACAAATGATTTTAAAATCATCAGTAACTAATGAGTAGTGTGGATATAGCGACATTCACATTATTTTTAACATCACAAAAGCAAATGCTTCAATATTTGCAAGAACACCTTTGCATCTATTATCCAATATATTGAGAATAGTCCAGTGGTGGGATTCAAATTTTTTTACTACTGGTTCTGTGGGCGTAGCTTGGTGGGTGTTGCAGTGGAAGGATACTGTAAAATCTCCAGTCAGAGGTGGTATTTTCCGGTTCTCCGAACTACTCAAAATTTCCTCTACCAGTTGTCCAGAAGTGGTCAGAACCTGAATATCACCTCTGGAATAGTCAAGAAATTAGCACAATATACACAGTTGTTTTCGAGAGACAGAGAAACTTTAGATAAAGTCCATAATAAAGATCTTGTTTCCAAGGGAGTGGCCAACCAGGAGTCCTGGGGCATCTTAAAAACCAATAATATCTGCTTTCATGTGAGATTGTTATTCTGAGAAAAAATAGATGTATATTGCTAGCTAAGAGAGAATATATATGAGAAAAACAATTCAGGAAATGTCCTAAATAGCAGTTAGATGTGATACATATGTTTTGCCCTGAATTGCCATTTACATAGTTTAATCAAAAGTTTTGAGTTATCTTTGTTTTGACCTTAAATTCAATATCAACGTATGTTGACAATGTAGAGGCCTATCCCAGTTCTACAGTCAGAACCACTGATTAGGTTGCTCCTGTTTCTGCCTCCTAGGAAGTGGGAATAGGACACTGTGAAAAAGTTCACTAATTTCTATTTCCTCTGCTACATAACGCACTACATTCATTAGTGTAATCTTAATGTATTCAACTCCCCTAAAAATCCAAATGAGCACAAATGAACAACGAAAACAATACAAGGAAAAGCTTGGAAAAGGATTTATTTAACAATGTACAAGTGAAAGGCTTTTTTACAACCTTAATTTATGTCTACATCTCTCCCAAAGAACCTCACAGTTTGGGAAATCTTGAATTAAAGCAGTGCCATCATGCACTGGCCATGCTCGTTTCGGTTTAGCAAAGGGAAAAAAGTTGTGATACATCATGTGATGACGATGCGAGTTTGACACCCCTGAATTCAGGGATGGGATTCAAATTTCTTAACAACCAGTTCTCTGGGTGTGGCCTAATTTGTAGGTGTGGCTTGGTGGTCATGTGACTGGGTAGGCATGGCTTGTATGTAAATATTATAAATATTTAGTAAATATTGCTTTTTTTTTTATTAAAAAAGAACAACTGTCATGCCCTTGGTAAAGTTGGACTCTGAGGGAGGAGGAACTGCCGACAGGGACTGGAGGTGTGGCTCCGGAAGTTGTGGAGGAGGCTGGGGAAAGTCAGAGGATGAACCAGGCCCATCCCCTCTGCATCCTAAGACATGCAGGGAGGAACGGAGAAGGCAACAAATTGGCTTGCGAGAAAGGAAGCGGCAATGATCCTCCTCATTGGTTGCAGCTGGGGGGATGAGTATATAAGAGAGATGGTTAAAACACAGGTTGCCAGAAGCAAAGCGTGTTTTATTTTGGTCTGAAGTTATCTTGGTTGGCATCCTTCCAATAGACTGTGCCTTGTTATCTCCTTGAATTTGGTAAATACTTCTACTGTTCTGTTGTGGAAATTTCATCATTGTAGTTTGTTTATTTTTTTATTTCACCTCTGCTCATTAAATTTGGACTGTATTGCTTTTTTTTAAAGACTATTTTTGAATACGTTTTATCTCCAACAGAGTATTAGTGGGGCCAAGTTGGAGGCATTAAAGGACATTTATTTACGTTTTGGATTTTGTTACATTTGTGTTACACTCTGGGTCATCACAGCAACTTTTACCCAAAAGTAGGAAAGCAGGCAGGCAGATTGAGTTGCTCACAGAATCACAGATTCACTTAGAGATCTATCTGCAATCAGCTACCTGAGTCTGCACTGAAAAGCTTCAGTCCTAAGGAAGGTTTGGCTCTGCTTTTAGATTAGCTAGAAAGCAAGAAATCCTTGGATTTCTTGCTTTCTAGCTAATCTAAATCTCCCGGCAGAGCAGAACAGCTGATGGTCAGAGGGCAAAAAAGGAAAAATAGCAACATACCAAACCAGGAAAGTTGGATGGCTCTCATGCCAGGTAAGGAGTGAGTGGGTGGAGAGCGGTGGGGCCAGCCAGTGGAGCAATTTGCCGGTTCTCCGAACTGTGGACAATCATAACACGCATGTGTGCAGCGTTTGCAAGAAATCAGCTGTGTGGCTTGGACAGCTGACGTGCGCAGCACTTGAAAATCCTCATTTCCTACTTTTTCAACCTCAGTTGTGCCACACAAAGCAGCTGAGGAGGGAAAAGCAGGGAATGAAGGACAGCCTAGAGTCTGGGCAGGCGGGTGGGCCAAACACCGAACCATTTCGGTGTCAGCTGCTCTTTGCAGCTACTAGTTCTATAGAACCAGGCTGAACCAGTAGCAGCCCACCCCTGCCTGAATTAGAGGATCATTAAAAAAGTGTTGGGCAGTTAAGTACTTTCTGGAGTAATTTGTTTAATGGGGCACGCCTCAACTGGTCTGCCATGGAAATAATCCTAACTTAAACTTGAGGATACTATGTAATAAAGGGAGACCCTCATTGGCATCAGAAGCAAGAGCCTGCCTAACAGCATCCAAGCATAAAGCCCAGCTCATTCCTCTTAACCATCCTCTTGATATATGTGAACTTATTCTTAACCTGAGATCTTAATCTAGAAAATAACGTTGCTTGCTGAAAATTATTTTAAATTTTAAACTATATTTTTGGGGTTTTTTTCTGTATTTTTTTCAATTAACTTCTATTTAGATTTAGAGATTTGGTTTCATTGGTAAAAAGACAGAAGCTCTCTGAAACCTCAGATATAACATTTTGTTAGTGTTTGGGGATAAACCCCCTAGCAGAGTGTGCAGCAGCAGTCAAGCCAGGCAGGCAAATGAGAGAGAGAGTGGGCCCAAGAGTATACACACACTGGAGACAAAAACACTGTTTGTAGTTTTAAAATAGTTATTTATTGCACACAGAG
>NW_020771753.1:0-12241 GCF_900518735.1 Pseudonaja textilis | reverse complement strand
AAATAATATATATTTATGTACTTTCATTTCTAGTTAAGAGCACAAAATTTAACTACTTAGTAGATAGATAGACTAAATAATTAGACATTGAAATTTTATCATAAGGGGTTATAATACTGTATGGTAATTTGGGACAACATAACTAATATAATTCAACAGCAAAAACAAATACTAAAAAAAATGACTTGTACAACAACCACGGCCCTGAAAACGGGAAGGAAGACTACCTCAACTTTAACAACCGTTCTGGCAAAAGCTTCCCCTACAATTCAAAAAGCCATAGAAGAATCACTAATAGGAGAAAAATAAAGCAATGTCTCAAATGCTAATATACAATCAACTTTGTTAACTTTGCAAGAATCAATGTCAAAACTTCAAGAAATAATGATTAAAGATCATAATGGAACAAGAGTGGATATTAGTGAATTAAAAGAAGAGATGGGAAAGTTAAAAGCTGAGATGAAAGCGGACATTCTTAAGGTAGAGGACAAGATTGGAACACTTCAACAGGCTATGGAAAAAAATGAAACAATGATAAAAGAAATAGAGACAAGGACGGAACGAACGGAAAAGAATCTGGAAAGGGTAGACGAAGAATTAAAAAGTGTAAGCAAAGAAATGGAAGATTCATTGGTCTCCCTAGAAATGGATAAGGCAGCTGCATACCTGAGATTCCAGAATGTGGAGGAATCTAAGGAAGAAGAACTGGAACAGCTAATGGCAGAGATATTGGCCAAACTATTAGGAAAAGACAAAGACGATATTCTCAAGGAATTTGATGAAGTCTATAGGGTCAGTACCAACTATGTGAGACATCATAAATACCCGAGACAGATTCATATTCATTTTGCGAGAAGGAGTGTGCGGGACATAATACTTAGACTGTTGAGACATGGAACAATAATGTACAAAGGCAAACAGATTTTGATCCTCAAGCAAATTCCAAGAAAAAATAAGGGAAATAAGACGAGATTACAAATTCCTAGCCAGATACCTAAACCAGAAAGGAATCCTATTTAAATGGCTAATCATGGAGGGGATGTTAGTAACATGGAAAGAAAGAAAAATCAAAACAGATTCTATGGAATGGGCACAAGACTTTTATGAACAGCTAGTAAGCATGGAAGATCAAAATAGTAAGGAGGAATCCAAAAGAAATTCGCAGGAAGACCGAAGTCATCATAGAAACAAAAAAGAAGGACCCCCCCAAATCCAAGGAAATGACTATCCACCTCAGGAGAGAGAAGAATCTATTCCACAACAACCACAAGAAGAGAGCCGAATTATCATGAGACAAAAAGCGAAACAAATTTAACTAAATGGATGAAGAAAAGAAACTTCTATCCATCAATATAAATGGTTTAAATTCGACAACTAAAAGGAAAAGGACAATAGCTAAATTAATTAAACAAAATGCCAACATAATATGTTTACACGAAACTCATATAAGGAAAACAGACAAAAAATATTTAGACTGCCCTAAACTAGGGAAGTTATTTACGGCACCAGCAGATAAAAAAAAAAAAAAAGAATTGCAATATATGTGAAAGATGACTTAAAAGCAGATCTGATTTGGTCAGACCTGGAAGGAAGAACTCTGGTTTTACTTATCTTGATTACTACTATTTCATTTCTATTGGTAGCAATTTATGCTCCAAATGAAGATCAAAAAGAATTTTTTAAATATTTACACCAAAAAGTAATAGGTTTTGAAAAAGGAACATCTGTATGATAGGTGATTTTAACTCTATTGCTAATTACCAAAAGGACCACAGTAATGGGAGGAAGAACAAAAAAGGAAAAAGAGAGTTTCCCAAGACATGTAAGGAAATGATGAAAGAATTAAATTTGCTGGATTTATGGAGAAGATTAAACCCAGAAGAAAAACAATTTACATTTTACTCTAACCTGCATAAAATATGGACAAGAATAGATATGGTGTGGATGAATGGGAAAATTGAAAATGAAATAAAAGGAATCGAAATTTTACCAAATGAATGGGCTGGTCACAACCCAATTCAAATAATTTGTAAAGGCAGGAAAAAAACCAAAGAAAAGATGGACATTAAACAATCAATTAATAAGAGAAAAAGAGCATATTAATAAGCTTAAAGAGGCATTAAATTATTTCCTAAAGGAAAATGATAATGATGTAACCTCGAAACAAAATATCTGGGATACATTGAAGGCAGTTATAAGAGGAACAACAATCTCTTACAATGCCATGAGAAATAAAAGAAAATATGTTCAACAAAATAAATTACAACAACAAATTAAGGAATTAGAAACTCAATTACAAAAAAGCCCTAAAAATCAAAGAGTAGAAAATCAGATAATAACAGCCAAACATAATTTGAATTTAATGGAACAAGAAAAAATGGAAATAAATTTGAAAATGTCCAAACAAATCTATTTTGAATATGCAAATAAACCAGGAAGATGGCTATCTTATAAACTTAAAAAAAGGAAAGAAAAGAGATTGATATACCAATTAATTGACGAGAAGGGCGACTTACAACAAGAGATAGAAAAGAAAAAAGACATTATTCATAAATATTTTGAAAAGTTATACAAAAAAGAAGAAGTCAATGAGGATAAAATAAGAAATTACTTAGAGGAAACGAAAGACAAAGTAATTGGAGAGGAATTGATAGAATTATTAAGCAAAGATATTACATGGTCCGAATTGAAATCAGCAATAGAGAATCAAGGGAATAATAAAAACCCAGAGCCAGATGGGATCCCAGCAGAATTATATAAGGCATTCGCGGAACAAATTGGACCACTGATGATGGAAATTTTTAATGAGGTATTACTGGTAGCTAAGATGCCAGACTCGTGGAGGGGAGCATTGATTTCGCTGATCCTGAAGGAGGAATCTGACCACAGATATATTAACAACTACAGACCAATTTCACTCCTAAACACCGATTATAAAATATTCTCCTCTATTATAGCCAACAGACTAAAACAAGTTTTAAATCCATATATACATGAAGACCAAAATGGATCTCTCCCGACTAGACAGATAAAGAATAATTTAAGAACAGTAATAGACATTTTAGAATTTTATGAAGCCCACCCCAAGAAACAATTTGCACTTATGTTTTTGGATGCAGAAAAGGCATTCGATAACTTAAATTGGCATTTCTTAATTCAAAAAATTTATAATATGAATTTAGGCACCAAATTTGAAAATATCATAACAACAATTTATGACACACAGCAAGCCAATATTATAATAAATAGGGAATACACTGGTCCAATAAAAATAGAAAAAGGAGTTAGACAGGGTTGCCCTCTTTCACCTCTTCTCTTTATATTCTCTTTATATTATTAGAAACACTCTTAACATGTATTAGGCAAAATCCTGAAATTAAAGGACTGAAGATTAAAACAGAAGAATACAAATTGCAAGCGTTTGCCGATGATATGGTTTGCTTTTTGGAGGAACCAATAGAAAAAGGATATAAATTGATAAAAGAATTAGAACAATTCGGTGCAGTACCAGGACTTAAAATCAATAGAAAAACAAACAAAATTAATGACCAAAAATCTAACAGAAGACCAGAAAAAGGAATTAGATGTAAATATGGGAATACAGGTAAAAAAGAAAGTTAAATGTTTAGGAATATGGCTAACACCACATTGTAAGACACTCAAAGAGAATAACTATGACAAATTGTTGCAACAAGTAAAGAAAGATTTAGAATCATGGAGTAGGTTGCAACTTTCACTATTGGGCAGGATTGCTTCCATTAAAACGAATATTTTACCAAAATTCTTATACTTATTTCAGACAATTCCAATTAAATTGCATAATTTTTTTTTTTTGAAGAACTTAATAAGATAATACTCAAATTCATTTGGCAAGGAAAGAAATCTAGAATTAACGTAAAGGCATTACAGGATTTGAAGAGTAGGGGGGGATTGGCACTTCCAAATTGGGAACTATACTATATGGCAGCTGCTTTAGTATGGTTAAAAGATTGGGTGAATTTACTTCACAAAAGAACGCTATTATTAGAAGGCCACGATTTGCAGAGAGGTTGGCACGCCTTCTTATGGGAAGTGGGGAAACCCAATCAGTCATATTTCCATAGACACCTAATTAGAGATTCACTATTAACCAATTGGAAAAAGTACAGAAAAAACACAATTTAAAAGTACCGATTTGGCTATCAACAATGGAGACAATGGTTCACCCAAACAATCTGGACATTACTAAAATGAACAAATATAAAGATTTATTAGATGCACAAGGAAAACTGAAAACATGACAAGAACTACAAGAGCAAGGATTTAAAATAGATCAGTGGGTATATCTCCAAATTCATAGCAGATATAAACAAGATAATAAAGATTTCGGAATTTATAACAAACCCCAGCACTTGGATAAAATTTTATTAGGATCAAATAAAAAATATATAACTAAATTCTATAACTACCTACTGGAAGTAGAATTAGAAGAAGAGACAGTCAAAGGGAATATGATAGCCTGGAGTAGGAATGTTGGACGGAGTATCACATTAACAGAATGGGAAAAGATTTGGAACAGAAACAATAAGATCACCAAATCTGCAGCTTATAAAGAAAACGCTTACAAAATGTTTTACAGATGGCACCTTCCTCCTTCGAGGTTAGCGAAGATGCACCCCAACACGAGTCCAAAATGTTGGAAATGTAAAAGTATAGATGGAACTTTTTTTCATATGTGGTGGTCATGTAAGGAAATCCAGAAATACTGGCAAAGAGTTAGAAAGTGGCTAGAAGAGATAACAAAAGAACAGATTGAATATAAACCAGAGTCCTTCCTGTCAGGGATTTTTGACAAACAGCTACCTAAAAAAGTGAAATATATAACAATACATATTTTAACAGTGGCCAGGCTAACATTTGCTCAATGTTGGAAACTACCTCACGTTCCTACAGAACAGATGATTATCCAGAAAATCTCAGACTGTGCAGAAATGGACAAACTAACCTTAGCCCTAAAAAATAAAGATTCTTCAATATATTATAGTGTTATGACTGGAAGGATTGAGCCTGCTAGGAGTTTTGAATCTGATGCATCTGAAGACAGAAGGTTTGAGCCTGCTGTGAATGTGGAGTCTGATTTATCAGAGGACACAGATGTGAGCCAGGAAGATGAGAGAGTGTCGGAGAGACGGTCGTCTCCAGAACCTTCTACTTCATTCATACCTCATGTGTCAGCAGCTGATCCAGAGAATGAGCCAGAGGCTTCAAATGAGGACGAGACTGACGGATGTTGGCTTGATGCTAGGACTAGAAGAAGATTGAAATGTCAATCACAATCTGAAAGGAGACGTCAAGCCAGGGATTAATTAGAGAGACTGACATGCCCCTCCAGGGGATTTAAGGCAGCGTGCTGGCTCTCAATCTTTGCTTGGAGCAAAGTGCATTTTGGATTCGTAAGAATACGTTTGATCCTCTTGGATGCAGTGTCGTGATTTACAGGCAGCTCAAACTTGCCAGACAGATTCTAGGAAGACTGCCAAGAACTGAGTAAACAGAAAATTTATGAAGAAAATGATATTTTTATGTTTTATGTGGTATGTCTATGTTGTTTTGTTGTTAAAAAATTTTTTTTTAAAAAAAGAAACCCTTAACTCTGCATTGTCTGTGTTCATTTGTTTGAGTATTATAATTTTGGAACTTTGGATTCTCACCTGTGGATACAGGTGAGACAGAACATTTTTGCTCCAAGCCACGACTCCATCTTATATGCAAGATGGACCAAACCCAACTAAAGCAACTGGTAGAGCAGCAGCAACCACAAATAGACCAACTTTTACAGAATAACCAGGTCCTCCAACATCAGGTAACTCTGTTGGTTAATCATGTTCCGGATTTGCAGGCTCCTGTTGCTCCCCCAGCTTCACCCCTAAGGAAAAGCCCGGTATCTGTGCCGGATAAATTCTCGGGACAGAGCGATATGTTCCTGGCGTTTATGGGACAGTGCCAACTATGCATGTCCTTACAGCCTGAAGATTTTCCTGATGACCGGGCTAAGGTGGGGTTTATTATTCGCCTCTTATCAGGACCGGCTGCTAAGTGGGCTACTCCTCTGCTGACACAAGATAGCCCTTTATGAAATGACTACCAGGGTTTCCAGCAACAATTACGTGTCATGTATGAAATCCTATAAAGAGTCAAACTGTGGCTAAACGTTTGAGGGACATTCGTCAGGGGAAACGTCCTTTGCAAGAATATATTGCAGAGTTTCATCTGCTCTGCATGGACTCTATTTGGAATGAGTCAGCCCACATGGATGCATTTCAGGAGGGCTTGGCAGACGAAATCCAAGATGAGTTGGTGCATGTGGAGCGGGCCTTAACCCTGGATGCACTAGGGGTACAATGCTTGCGCATTGAAGCCCAGCTACAACAGCGCAAGATCAAACGCCCAATTATGGAACCGCCCTCCCACTCACAGTCGCAACCTCCAGTACAACCCGCGCCATTGGTATCCTATAATACAATGACCAGGACCGAGGAGCGGATGGAGTTGGGTGCACTCTGCCCTCGGTTGATGGCGCAAGAATGCTTGCAAAGGTTCCAGGGAGGCTTGTTCCTTTATTGTGGGAGACCGGGACATTTTGCCAGTTCTTGTAAACAGAGGGAGACACAAAGACCAGTACCAGAATCTAATCCTGGCCTGTCAAGAAATGGGGTAGGCCCATCCTCGGGGAAACCCTAGGTTGGGCACGTATCACACCACCACCCAAAGGGGCTGAGGTGAACTCTGGTCCTCCCCGGCATTTACTTTTGGACACACAGGTTTTCCTACAGTCCCAGAAGGAGGGGATTCCTGCAGTTGCGTTGATAGACTCGGGGGCTACGACTAGTTTTATGGACCAGGCCTTTGCAACACACTTTGATGTCCCATTGGTTGCCATGGAACCACCCATCAGGGTGGATACCATTGATAGGCATGAGCTTAGGTCTGGGCCCATTCGTTTTGCCACCCAGCCATTGCATATGGTTATAGGGGACCACGAAGGCGATCAGCTTCTATATCACCTTGGACCTCCATCTCCCCTTGGTTCTGGGCATGTCCTGGCTACAGTTGCACGACCCTCTGGTGGCTTGGGAGCAGAACGCCATTTCGTTCCCAAGTCTCCAGTGTGTGTATCATCTGAGACATATCAGTGCTGGCCAGGACATCGCCACCCCTGCTGTTTCCATACCACCAGAGCTATCGGACTTCTCCGACATTTTCAGTGAGAAGGAGGCAGATCAGTTACCACCACATCGAGCATATGACTGACTGACCTTCTACCTGATGCCCCACTGCCCAATGGTCATCTATATTCCATGTCTGAGCCCGAATTGGCTGCTCTGTGGGATTTTCTGGATAAGAACTTGGCCCGGGGATTTATCAGACCATCATGGTCTCCTCTTTCTGCTCCCGTCCTTTGTGTGAAAAAGAAGAAGGGGGAGTTACGTTTGTGCTGTGACTACTGCCAGTTGAATGCCATCACGGTGAGAAATAGTTATCCCTTGCCGCTCATTCCAGAGTTGATGGAGCGGTTGTGGGAGGCCACTATTTTCACCAAGCTCGATCTTCAAGGGGCCTACAACCTGGTGCGGATGCACAAGGGGGATGAGTGGAAGACGGTGTTTGGCACCTGGTACAGACATTTTGAATACACCATAATGCCGTTTGGGTTGACCAATGCCCTCGTGGTTTTCCAGCATTTAATGAATGACATTTTATGGGACATGCTTGATCGATTCGTGGTGGTGTACCTGAACAACATTTTGATCTATTCTCAGTCCAGGGATAACCATCAGTCCAGGGATAACCATCAGTCCATCAGGTATTACAACGTCTTCGGGAGCATAAACTCTATGTGAAACTGGAGAAATGCCTCTTTTTCCAGACTTCCATAGAGTTCTTGGGGCATATCATCTCTCCCGAGGGCAATGCCATGGACCCAAGGAAAGTAGAGGCCTTGTGTAGTTGGGAATCCCCTCGTCGAGTAAAGGGCATGCAACCTCTCCTGGGGTTCGCTAATTACTACAGGACTTTCATTCCAGACTTTGCCAAGCTGATGGATCCCATCACCCAGCTCCTTCGCAAGAAGGTCCCGTGCCAGTGGGGGGGCCTGAAGCAAGAGGCTTTTGAGGCTCTAAAGAAAGCCTTTGTTGCTGAACCTATATTGAGGCATCCTGATTCGAATCGTCCATTTGTGGTCGAGACAGATGCCTCTAATGTAGCTATTGGGGCGGTGTTGTTACAAGCCTCAATGGATGGCACACCTCTTTTCCCATGCACATATTATTCAAGGAAGCTCTCAACTTCTGAGAGCAGTTATACCATTTGGGAGAAGGAGTTGCTGGCTATCAAGGCTGCATTTGAGACCTGACGACATCACCTGGAGGGGGCTCGGCACAAGGTGGAGGTTCAGACGGATCACTGTAACCTGGAACATTTGTCCACTGCCAAGAAGTTGAACCAATGACAGATCCAGTGGTCGTTGTTCTTCGCTAGGTTCAACTTTTCAATCACATACATTCCCAGTGGACAAATCGGAGAGCGGACGCCCTGTCTCATAAACCCGAGTACATTGGTCCCGAGGACACTCTTCCTCCACGTACAGTGCTGCCACCAGAATCTTTGGCCGTTATTCAGGACCCGGTGGATTTAAGGGCTCGAGTAAGAGAGGCACAGTGCTTAGATGCTTGGTCACAGCAAAGAGTGGGGGAAATTGAACCTGATTCCCCATGGATTCTAGAGGAGGGCTTGTTACGGCATTGAGGACTATTATATGTACCCACCAGGACACTTAGAGCCCTCATCATGACTCAATGTCATGACAATTCTGCTGCTGGCCACTTTGGCTTCTTTAAAACTCTTCACCTGGTCACACGGACTTTTTGGTGGCCTCGAGTCCGACATGATGTCTTTTCTTACATTGCCTCTTGTATTATGTGTCGACAAGCGAAGGCTGCATCAGGTGCACCTCCTGGACTTTTTCAACCACTTCCAACTCCGAACCAACCCTGGGGGGTGATTTCTATGGACTTTTTAACGCACTTGCCCTTGTCGTTGAGTTATATGATGGTACTTGTGGTGGTTGACATGCTCACTAAGATGGCCCATTTCATCCCATGTAGAAGGCTACCATCGGCTCGTGTTACTGCCTGGCTTTTCATACAACACGTATTTCGTTTACACGGCTTACTGGACAGAATTGTTTCAGATCGCGGTGTTCAGTTCACCGCTCAATTCTGGAAAAGCCTAATGAATACACTACGAGTACAAGTATGTTTAGCATTGATGCACCATCCGGAAACTGATGGTGGGACTGAGAAAGTAATTGGCATCCTTGCCCAATACCTCAGATCTTTGTTAATCAACGGCAAAACGACTGGGTGACCTATCTTCCATTGGCAAAGTTTGCCTTTAATAATTCTTGGCAAACCTCCACCCACATGACACCTTTTTACGGAAATGTGGGTTACCATCCGAGGTTTTTCCCCCTGTCGATCACAGATTCTCCAGTTCCAGAGGCACGAGACTTTTTTTTGAAGTTATATGCCGTGCATCAATTAATTTCTAGACAATTGGAACAAGCGAAAGCAGATTATAAATGTTTCACAGATCATTTACGATGGGCAACGCCTCTGTTGGCTGTGGGTGACAAGGTGTGGTTGTCCACGAAGCATCTCTGGGTTGATCGTCCGATTAGGAAGTTGGATCATTGCTTTATTGGTTCCTCCCCTATCGAGGCGGTTATAAATCCTGTGGCTTATCGGCTCACCCTACCACGCTCCATGCGCATTCACCCTGTTTTTCACTGCTCCCTGTTGGTACCTGACACCCCATCGTGTACTCTCCGTTCTCCAGATGATATGGGTTCTCCATCTAGGCCCAGCACTGATCCTGTTACGGATACCACAGTGGTCAGAATTTACGATTCACAATGGCTGAAGGGACGATTCCAGTACTTCATAGGGAGGCTGGAAAATGAAACAGAGATTCATTCCTGGCAGGATGTGTCCAAGGTGCATGCCCAGGGCCTTATTCGGATATATCATGCACAATTCCCCTGATCCTCAGACTCGGGGGAAGGGCCTTGCAGTGAGGGATAGTGTTGTGACTGGAAGGATTGAGCCTGCTAGTTTTGAATCTGATGCATTTGAAGATGGAAGGTTTGAGCCTGCTGTGAATGTGGAGTCTGATTTATCAGAGGACACAGATGTGAGCCAGGAGGATGAGAGAGTGTCGGAGAGACGGTCGTCTCCAGAACCTTCTACTTCATTCATATCTCATGTGTCAGCAGCTGATCCAGAGAATGAGCCAGAGGCTTCGAGTGAGGACGAGACTGACGGATGTTGGCTTGATGCTAGGACTAGAAGAAGATTGAAATGTCAATCACAATCTGAAAGGAGAGGTCAAGCCAGGGATCAATTAGAGAGACTGACATGCCCCTCCAGGGGATTTAAGGCGGCGTGCTGGCTCTCAATCTTTGCTTGGAGCAAAGTGCATTTTGGATTTGGAAGAATACGTTTGATCCTCTTGGATGCAGCATCGTGATTTACAGGCAGCTCAGACTTGCCAGACAGATTCTAGGAAGAATGCCAAGGATTGAATAAACAGAAACCTTTAACTCTGCATTGTCTGTGTTCATTTGTTTGAGTATTATAACTTTGGAACTTTGGATTCTCACCTGTGGATACAGGTGAGACAGAACATTATAGTAATTGGAATTGCTGGTATAAATGGTTAGACCAAAGATAGACTTTATATTATAAAGTAAAAAAGAATGGGATAAACTTATATGAGTGTAATCTAAATATAGATACGGATAAGATGTGCGTATATGATATAAATTAAGAAGAGAAAAGATCTTACAAACTGTCGAAGATGAGAATGTTTTTAAGTGTTCACTTTTTCTTCTTTCTTTTTCTTTCTTTTGCTTTTCCTTCTGTGTCTCTTTCTTGTTCCTTTGCCCTTTTCTACTTTTTCTATTTGTATATGTGTTGTTGATTTGTTTTTAATTGTAAATTTAATAAAATTTGTTTAAAAAAAAATAACAGGAACCACCAAGACCATTCCCTCCAACACTGGCAGGGCAAGTCAATAGTATACAAAAAGAGAGGGAATCCCACTTCCTTCTAGCACTGATGATGTTACCTAGTTTGGTAATGAAAGAAAGCAACCAAGTTCAGTGTTTTCTTTTGAAGAGCTGAAGGGAGGGACAACTCAAAAGAGTCCACCAGCTTCTTATTTGTGGAGTCTACAAATAAGAAGCTGGTGGACTCTTTTGAGTTGTCTTCCCTTCACTTTCTTCAAAAGAAAACACTTGGTCCACCTTTCAGCCTTCTGAATGCTGACTGAACTTCCTTGTTCCGCAAAGTGTAAATAAGAGGATTCAACATTGGTGTGATGACATTGCAGAAAATCTGGATGGGGTGGCTAGAATATCACTGAGAGAAGGCTGGGTGTAGAGAAGAGCACAAGGTCCAAAGAAGAAACAAACCACTGTTAGATGTGATGTGCAAGTGGAGGCTGCCTTCCACCAGCTTTCCGCGGACTGCATCTTCAGTATGGAAATCGAAATCCTAACATAAGAGGGGAGCATAAGAAAAAAGCAAGCCATGGGCACTACCCCAATGTTGGTGAAGCTCACTGTTTCAATGATGTAGGTGTCTGCACAAGCCAACTTGACCAAAGGGAAAATGTCACACAGGAAATAGTCTACCTCATTAGACCGGCAGTAGGGTAGGGTGAAAGTTAAACTAGTCAAGATAGTGGCATGGAAGGAGCTGGTGAACCAAGTACCAGCTGCCAGTAGGGCACAAACTTTCCGATTCATGATGATGGAGTACCACAGTGGGTGACAGATGGCTGCGTAACGGTCATAAGCCATGACGGTGTAGAGGAGGCATTTGGTGCTTCCTAAGAAATGGTAGAAGAACACCTGGCACGTGCAGCCACCCAGAGAAATGGTGTGGATCCCTGCCCAAAGGTTGGCCAAGAACTTTGGGGTGCTGATGGAGGAGAAGCCAAGATCAACCACCAAGAGATTGCAGAGGAACCAGGACATGGGGGTATGGAGGCAGGCATCGGAAATGACAGCTGCGAGGATGAGTAGGTTGCCAGTTAAAGTGAGAAGATGGAAGGACAAGAAGACCACAAACAAGATGTTCTGCAGGCCTTCAGTATCGGGAATCCCCAGGAGAATGAATTCCAGAATGACTGTATGGTT
>NW_020771752.1:0-12242 GCF_900518735.1 Pseudonaja textilis | reverse complement strand
GCATTGAATCAATACAAGTTGGTTCTCATAAGCAGAATAGTTTATACCAAAGGTGTTTTTTCAAAAAGCACCTAGACTTTCTGGTTTCTCTTTGAAGACCTTTTACTTTGAAAGCCCACTTGGGATAGCCACACATTCTGAGCAGTTCCTTGTTGTGTTTTTGTTATTTTTCTTGCCCATCTTTGCTGGTAGGCAGATGATTCGACATCATCTATCTCCAATCTACAACACAGTTCTTTCAACAGCTATAAGAAGAATTTGCACCACTCAGGTGACCCTGAGGACAAAGATAAATCTCCAGGTGGCCTCAATGACTCATTGAAAGAATACAAATGTGCAGCTATCTTCAAGAATATGGTATTCAGCTTTGTTCGTGTATTTTCCCATGTCATTATAGTTGTGCTTTTAAAGTTGTAGCAACGTTTTGGCAGAATCTCATCTGCCATCATCAGGCTTCTGTATTGTGTTCATATTGCGTTCGTATGTCTCAGTAGTGTGTGTGGCCTCCACATGCCTGTATGACCTCCCTACAATGCCTGGGCATGCCCCTGATGAGATCACGGATGGTCTCCTGAGGGATCTCCTCCCACACCTGGACTAAAGCATCCCCCAACTCCTGGACAGTCTGTGGTGCAACATGGCGTTGGTGGATGGAGCAAGATATGATGTCCCAGATGTGCTCAATTGGATTCAGGTGTGGGGAACAGGCGGGCATTGTCCGCATTGTCAGTTCTAGCATTGTCATGCATTAGGAGGAACCCAGGGCCAACTGCATCAGCATATGGTCTCACAAGGGGTCTGAGGATCTCATCTTGGTACCTAATGGCAGTCAGGCTACCTCTGACAAGCACATGGAGGGCTGTGCGGCCCCCTAAAGAAATGCCAACCCACACCATTACTGACCCACTGCCAAACCGGTCATGCTGGAGGATGTTGCAGGCAGAAGAATGTTCTCCATGGCATCTCCAGACCCAGTCACATCTGTCACATGCGCTCAGTGTGAACCTGCTTTCATCTGTGAAGAGCACAGGGTGCCAGTGGTGAATTGGCCAATCTTGGTGTTCTCTGGCAAATGCCAAACGTCCTGCACGATGTTGGGCTGAAAGCACAACCCCCACCTGTGGACGTCAGGCCCCCATACCACCCTCATGGAGTCTGTTTCTGACCATTTGAGCAGCCACATGCACATTTGTGGCCCGCTGGAAGTCATTTTGCAAGGCTCTGGCAGAAAAGTGGAGGTAGCAGTCCTGATGCTGGGTTGTTGCCCTCCTACCGCCTCTTCCATGTCTCCTGATGTACTGGCCTGTCTCCTGGTAGCACCTCCATGCTCTGGACACTATGCTGACAGACACAGCAAACCTTCTTGCCACAGCTCACATTGATGTGCCATCCTGGATGAGCTGCAGTACCTGAGCCACTTGTGTGGGTTGTAGACTCCGTCTCATGCTACCACTAGAGTCAAAGCACTGCTAGCATTCAAAAGTGACCAAACCATCAGCCAGAAAGCATAGGAACTGAGAAGTAGTCTGTGGTCCCCACCTGCAGAACCACTCCTTTATTGGGGATTTCTTGCCCAGCTGCCTATGCTTTCCACCTGTTGTCTATTCCATTTGCACAACAGCATGTGAAATTGATTGTCAATCAGTGTTACTGCCTAAGTGGACAGTTTGATTTCACAGAAGTGTGATTGACTTGGAGTTAGTTTGTGTTGTTTAAGTGTTCCCTTTATTTTTTTGAGCAATGTATTATTATACAATAAAAGATGGTGACACAATAGATATTTAGCTTCTTAGACATATAGACTTCAGAATTGTTAATTAGTCCTGGTAATTCATTTATATGTAGACAGGATTACAATAGTTCAAATTTTGTTTTCCCCTTGGTGAGTATAAATCCTACTTCTTATGGCTCCATTGAACCCAAAGAGCACTGTCATGCAAGTGAGTTTTAAAAAGGCTTTGATCCTGGTCAAAAGTCTGGCCTCCGTTTTAAATACTATCAGTTTCCTCCATAATATATTTACTGTGTCAAAAATGTCCTCTTCTGGGGTTCCATTTCTCTTCAGGACTTTTAGGATGAATTTGATCATGAATACATTAGGGTGAAAAGTAGCTGACATGTTGTCTAATGCACTTGTAGTGTTTTGATTTTTTTAAAAAATAAAGTGATTAGTCCCAACAAGTCAATAAAACATATATGTTTTATCAAATATAGATAAGACGATCATTGGGATTCTTTTCACAAATCACATTTGTTCACCATTATAAATATCATTATTGGTTAAGATTATTCAGAAAAATTATCATCACAGCTGCATCCTTTGTACAGAAGACCCTTTGATTGGTGGCAATTGTTCAGCAGACACCCCCAAAGCAATGAGGAGGGTGTCATAAGAGGATATTTGTGCTTTGTCCATGCCCCCTCCCCATTATAAATCCTAATCCCTAGCCAGGATACCAACAATGATTGATCATGGTGAATATCAGCTCTTCTATTCCATAGACAAAATATAGTCAGATCTATCACTCACTCACAACTACTTCACTCACTATAGGTAGAGTAACATACACACTTACTTGAGGGACTTTATCGGTGGCCACTAGTAAAGATATCTGGATGGAGATGTCCCTTTCAGCTCCATCAACAATAGCTAAAAGGTTGTCCTTCTTTCCACAGCTGTAGTTGGGAACATTGACTTCTCCAGTAGACAGCATGTCAAGCACAGCATCAGAAGTTGCAAGTGTGTTGATATAGTTGTCGTGGATGCTGTAACCCAATTGTGCAGGAGCTGGAGATTGTTGTTGACTGCTTGAATGGCAAAAATCAGGATTATCAATTTAAAATGATTTGTATGTGTTCTTCTGTAAAACAAAATATTCACGTTATTATCATCAACAATAGAACTAGCAAAATACTTGTTTCAATTTAATTCTCCTTGTCTCCACAGGCTAAATGAGTCTTAAGCACTTCAGATCCAAAGTCAGAAACAAATGATAGCCACCGACCAGCATTTAATTTTATGACAATTAAGAAAATGAAATGGATATCTATCCACATAGATCATTATTTGAAGCAGTTCTAGTTTTAATCAGGATTCAAAATTATTCAATCACTAAAGTAAAACCACCATTGTTAGGGATACACCCTAGCAGAATCTGCACAGCAGTCAGGCAGGCAGGCAAAATATGTGAGATAAACGTTTTTGTAGCTTACACTCAGTAAAACAGATACACCATGCTAGTTAAATAGTTTATTCCAGGAAGAGTTTTAGCATAGTCAAACAGTCCATATATCATTCACTAATTCAGTCCATCCAGGGATTATTCAGTTGCAAATTCCAGTGTCGAAAAAGAGGTCAGTAAACTTACAAATATCAGTCCAGGAATATATCTCCTTGCAGTAGAGATATGAAGAAGTCAAAACCTCCTTTCTTCCTCCAGCGTTCAGCAACTCAGCAGTAGGGAAACACACAGTTAACAAACCATCAATCCAGTATAGTCAGCAATCAAACAGGTTCTCTTGCTCCCTCTTAATGGCGGTTCACAACCGCACCCAAAATTACATGCTTTGCAGTTTAAAGTGACACACACTTAAACTTACTATCATAGTTTATATATATTATTTTACCCAAACTACGTTAGATAACCTATGTTATTCCTAACAACCATAAAAGAAAGAGGATTTTTCATAAGTGGTCCAAAAAAGCCATTCTAAAAACAAGTCTTTTTTTTTTAATAAGAGTCAGGCATTGAATATCAATGAGCCTTTACAAAGTATTGAACTGAGCTGGGCAGAGGCAACTACAATCTATTCAATAATTACTATAAAAAAATCATTATTCATGTGCTGAACTCCAAATTGGATGGGGAGAGGAAAATAATTTGGATTTTTTTCTGCCTTTATTCTGCCTCACCTTTGGAATTTTTTCTCTTTCACAAAATAAGACAAATGAGGGAAACAATGAAAATCAAAACGATCGAAGAAATTAGACAGGTATTGCAATATAGAATAGAATTCTTTATTGGCCAAGTGTGATTGGACACACAAGGAATTTGTCATGGTGCAAATGCTCTCAGCATACATAAAAGAAAAGATACATTCGTGAAGAATCATAAGGTACAACACTTAATAATAGTCACAGAGTACAATAAGCAATTCAATCATACTAGGACACAGTCAATAAAAATCATTAGGATACAAGCAACAAGGTTACAGTCATACAGTCATAAGTATGTACATAAGTATGTATCTAAGTATAAATATATTGGAAAGTGAAATAAGGAAAAATGAAGAAGACAGTTAGAACTGCAAATGGAGGGAATGCAACTCCATTACATTCAATGACTTACGAGTAAGAATAAGTATAAGGAGCCTCATTGAAAGATAGGCGATAGGTAGATAAAGATGGTATTTTTGTTTCAGTGATGACTATACTAAGGACATGGTCTCCTGGCTTGTAAAAGCTCCATGAATTTTTTCCATTCGGGTTCATGAAACCTAGCGGGCACTTCATTTTAAATGTCCCAGAAATTGGCTGAGATAACAGCAGTGTCAGAAGCAAGAGGAAATGCATAACTTACAGAGCTGAATCAATCCTCTTCCTGTTTCTAAACAACAGCAAGAAATTCAAACCACTTAAGCTTTTCTGATTTAGACACAGAAAAAAATAATGCTTCATTTGAAAGGAGAGAAAGGCCCATTTGAGAGCACAGACCCTGCCCAATCCAAAATCTGTGCTATACTGAACGTCGCCTGAGGAATTTATCCTTTTATTTTTATTTTTTTACTGCATCTTTTCTGATGCCAGATCCCTTCCATTTGCTTCAGTCTTTGTTTACATCCAAGGAAATCACCCAAAATGACTCAATAACAGGAATGGTGATAATTATAGTGAGAAGTAACTTCTTTCCTGAGGATCTTGAAGTTAACCCTTGGCTCCATGTGCAAAGGGGAGGCTGGAGAAGAGCATATCAGCGATAAATCAGAGATATGTCCTGTCCGGTCAGGACATGTCTAGAAAATAATGCTGGAGGAAGATAGGGAACTAAGGGAACTAAGTTATGCTATACTTCAACATGGTGTCTTATCCAATGGTGTATTAACCATTATCATTCAATGTATCAATCATTTGAGGAGCTGCCACAGAGAGGAAAGGGGCAAGCTATTTTCTAAAGCAACTGAAGGCCAGACAAGGAATAATGGATGGAAAATGAACAAGGAGAGATTTAACCTGCAAATAAGGAGAAACTTTCTGACAGTGAGAACAATCAACCAATGGAACATCTTAGCCCTCAAAAGTTGTGGAAGCGTCATCGCTTGAGACTTTCAAAAAGAGATTGGACTGCCATTTGTCAGAAATGGTGTCGGGTCTCCCGCTTGGGCAGGGGGTTGGACTAGATTACCTACAAGGTCCCTTCCAACTCAGATTATCTGTTATCTGTTATCAAGCAGACTAAGCAGGTGCTTAGGACACCAGGCCCAAAGGGGGCACCACAAAAACTTTTATGTAGCTTGGTTTCATTTGCACAGTATGTACAAAGAAGGGGGGCACCAAGATTTGACAGTGCTTAGGGCATCAGTGAGCCTTAATCCACCACATTATATTAAATTATATATTATATGAAATATCCTTTGAGATTGTTGAATCAGACCTAGGGGTGGGATTCAAATTTTTTAACAACCGGTTCTGTGGGTGGGGCTTAGTTGGTGGGCATGGCTTGGTGGTCATGTGACTGGCTGGGCGTGGCCAACTCAGTATCACTCACATCGAGGCATGCATCTCTTCGCCTGGCCTCTCATGACTATGGGGATGCTGAAACAGTTGTAAGTGTGAAAAACAGTCATAAGTCACTTTTTTCAGTGCCATTGTAACTTTGAATGGTCACTCCACAGAAACAAAGCACCAGCAAAGGAGGGGGGGGAAATGCCAGAGAAGTTCCTGAGACAGGAAGTCTAGTCCTGCCAAGAATGTAATAAGGGTTAATGGAGAGGCAGTTTCTGTAAGCAGCACCAGAATGTTTCCTTCCTGCCTTCCTTACAGGATTAGGCCAGTAATTTCTTCTAACAACCGGTTCTCCAAACTGCTTACAATGTTCACAACCGGTTCTAGCGAATAGGTGTGAACTGATAGAATCCCACCCCTGATCAGGCCACCTTGAGCTATGAGGTTTGCTGACTCTCTAGGTTCTATTGATGGTAGGCATGATGGTGCACTTATGCACGCCCCTTACAGACCTCTTAGGAATGGGGTGAGGTCAATAGTGGATAGTTTGAGGTGAAAGGAGTGGGGGTTAGAGGATATAACTACAGAGTCTGGTAGTGCATTCCAGGCATTGACCACTCTGTTGTTGAAGTCATACTTTCTGCAATCAAGTTTGGAGCAGTTTACATTGAGTTTGTATCTGTTGTGTGCTCTTGTATTGTTGCGGTTGAAGCTGAAGTAGTCATTGACTGGTAGGACATTGTAGCAGATAATTTTGTGTACTATGCTTAAGTGCAACCATAGGCGGCGTAGTTCAAGGTTGTCCAAGCCCAAAATTTCAAGCCTGGTGATATAGGGTATTCTGTTGCGAGCAGAGGAGTGTAGTACTCTTCTCATGAAATACTTCTGGACTCGCTCAATTGTATTAATGTCTGATATACAGTGCAGATTCCAGGCAGATGAGTTGTATTCGAGTATTGGTCTAGCAAAGGTTTTGTAACTGATTGTTTGTGAAAGGGGAAAAACTTTTACTTTTAATTAGGTGAAAGCTCTGGGAACATTCAGAGATGGTTTTCACCAGCCTGTGCCAATATAGGTCCAATAAAATGGTTCTTTGAGGAATCTACCTGCCTCAGAGTTCTGTTTGCTATGAGTGTATTACTTAGAATCCTGATAGCCTGTCTTTTAACACTAAAGAAGATAATCAGTATCTTGAACCCTCTCTAATGTTCAGAATATGACTTTTTAATATATTTTTATAATTTTATATTTATATTTTTCTTAAATTTTCATATGTCAATCCTAAGTTGGATGTGGTTTAAAAATTCATTGGCCTCATGTGAAATCTCCTTTCTATCTATTTTAGCAATATCAATTCTTGGATGAGAGTGAAGAGAGAGGAAAATGGCAGCCTGTGGAATGTACTGTTGGGTGAATTGGGAGAAAACAGATTTTTTTTTCCTTTGATACTTACATGATACTCTGCATTCATGTAAATCACTGTAGCTTTATACTTTGAAGTTTCATATTTTACCAAATGTAAATATGGACAGCAATGTCTGCAGCTGTGACAGTGGCAGTACCCACAGCATCGTGTACAATGCAACTTGATTTCTTACCACACTCACCCAATAACTGATTTGGGGGAACCTAATAGTCCATTTTCTGTGGACACAGTTGATGGAGGGGGCCTTCTTAATCTTCCCATCTCTGGGTAAGAAAAGGAGAAAGCTGATCTTGGAAAGCAGCCCCCACCTTTGTTGATATCCCCAGAAAGACAAAAGACATCTTATCTACAACACAAAAGGCTTTCAGCTCCGGGGTGATGGGATTAGCCCTCACAAAGATCTACAAGGACAAAGCCATTAAGCCATCATAGGAATTGTCCAAAGCTGCTTCATTACATCACCCAGCAAGATTCAGCCAAACTTGGGACTCAAAGACAACCTACTAAGTTACCCCTATGGGAATCTGACAACCAATTAGGATTCATTTCTTGCCACAGGATCAGGAAGCAAGTTCAAAGCCCAACAGAGGTTATAAATATATCTCCCTCTGTCACCCATGTGCTCTTTTTGCCCTAGACTTCAAATCATGTGGGCCTACTGTCCACCATTAACCATCTTTCCAAGCAATCTCCGTGTTTTCAGTGTCTTTCTTCCCACTTGGAACTGAACCCAGATGGACATTTCTTCCAACAGTATATTTTATTTTAATAATCAATACTGATCATAGGAGATTCTTTATTCCAAAATTAGTTTTACTGTCTCAGCTATCTCTCCACCATTAATGCAAACCAATGATCCACTGAGACAGGAAACTATGGGAGATACATTTTAACAATAGATCACTGAACTGCACCTATGATAAGTTGTCAACTAACAACAGCAAACCAGGTACCCGGGCAAGAATAATTGCCCAGACAAAGAACTATTTAGTCACACTTCCCCACACCCACAAATAGGCTTCCCAGACACCATCGACACAACAAAAGGGAAGCCAACAGACATAACAAAGACAATTAAGATTGAACTTTTGACAGTCATGAGAACCATCACATACATACACACACATGCTCACACACACACACACGCACACACACATATGCCTGCATCAAGTGTAGTGCCCCTTATAATTTCAACTCATAAAACATTCCTATGCCTGTTTTCGAGTTACCATACACAGGGGGAGGATCTGAAGGAGCAGTATGGCAATAAAAGCAGAAGTACATTCCACCATTATCTTAAAAAGATTGTAGCTAGGCTACCGGATCTTCTTGATGCAAAAATCCTTAATTAGAGAATGTGATTAATGACACTCAGCCCGTGAACATGCTTCATTGGAGAATCTGATTTATGACACACCCAGGGGGGCGTGGGGAAACAGGGTCACAGGTTGTTGCTCCTAATAAATCTTTTGAGTTTTTTTGAAGGCTCATGATTTAATTAGGGCTACTGCTGGAACCCTGACAACAAAAGCTTTGTATACTGTTTGTTCTCTAACTTACCCCCAAAAATAAATCTTGCTTTGGGGAATAAATGGATCGCCTTTTTTCCACCTTTTCCACTTTTTTGCATCTTATTTGCTTGCAATATCCCACCTCGAAAAAGGGACCTGGAAAATTATTTTAACAGAAGTGATTTTAGAGTTAATTTTTTGAAAACTTTATAAATTCTTTATGAAACTGATTTAAAGACTATTAAGTTAATTAGAAAGAGTCTCTGGTGTGGAGAAAAATCTGTCTTGTTTGCAAACGTTTGTAAAACCAAACCTTGAAAGTCTATTATCAGAGCATATAAGATGGTTACTTTAAAGAAATCATTTGATTTGTGGCCTGTAACATACTTGAACTTTTAAATTCTTTACTTGAACCAGAAGGCAAACAAATCCCTCAGGAAACAACTCAGATGTAGTTAGAAATGCAATTAGATAATCATTTCAAAATTGAACAGGACATTGTTGATTATCTTCACAAATTGAAAAATAAGAGATTTTCTGAAAGTTATTTCATGGAAAATACAAGTACACTTGAAATATGATAAAAATTGCAAGGATAAAGAAAAGATAATAGAAGAAAACAGAAGCAAGAATTTTATTATTTATGGGATTTAAAAATGGTTGGGAGAAAAAAAATACATTTGGGGCACGTTGGTGCACTTATGCACACCCCCTACAGACCTCTTAGGAAAGGGGTGAGGTCAATAGTAGACAGTCTAAGGTTAAAGTTTTTGGGGTTTGGGGAAGAAACCACAGAGTCAGGTAGAATATTCCAGACATTAACCACTCTGTTGCTGAAGTTGTATTTCCTAATATCAAGTTTGGTGCTGTTAACCTTGAGTTTGTATCTATTGTTTGCTCTTGTGTTGTTATGGTTGAAGCTGAAGTATTCATTGACAGGTAAGTCATTGCAATGTATGGTTTTATATACCATACTTAGATGAGACCGAAGATAGCATAATTCAAGGTTTTCTAGGTCTAGAATTTCAAGTCTGGTGGCATCAGGTATTCTAAAACAAGTAGAGGATTGGAGAACTCTTCTTGTGAAATATTTCTGGACTTTCTCAACTGTGCTAATATCAGATACGTAATGTGGGTTCCAGACTGATGAGCTGTATTCGAGTATTGGTCTAGCAAATGTTTTATATGCTCTAGTTAGTAGTGTAATGTTACCAGAGAAAAAGCTATGTAGGATTAGGTTAACAACTCTTAATGCCTTTTTGGCTATGTAGTTACAGTGGGCTCTAGCACTTAGATCATTAGAGAGGAATATTCCAAGGTCCTTTGCAGAGTTTGGATCATCAAAAAGGTCTTGACTATTCAGCTTGTATTTTATTTTCTGATTTTTTTGCCAATATGTAAGACAGAGCATTTATTTGTTGAGATTTGAAGTTGCCATTTGTTTGACCATTCTGATACATAGTCCAGATTTTTTTTTGAAGGGTAGCAGTATTGTCTGTGGTGTTGAACAGCTTTACATCATCAGCGAAGAGAACGTAGTTACTCTTAATATGATCTTAATATGATTCTGCACAGTTCAGAGAACCCCCAAATCTCAATCCTGGCTGGCCCCACCCACCCCACTCCACCCCTCCCAGGAGTCCCCACATGGCCCATTTGGATGCAGGTAAGTGCAGGGCATGCACGGAGGCCCAGGGAGGGCAAAAATTGGACCTCCCAGAAGTTCAGGCTTCCAGAGAGCCTCCGGAGCCCAGGGAGGGCAAAAATGCCCCCCCACTGTGGTGCAGGAGGCCAACTAAGTCACACCATGGCCACACCCACTCAGCAATCAGGCAAAGAACCCATTGCTAAGAATTTTGAAGCCCACCCCTGGAACCATCTCAACCTACCAGTGCTTAGAAAGGCCCACAATGCAATTTGGAGGGTGGTAAAGAGGAAGAGAGGTTGCCTAGATATGGTGAGTGGGGGGGAACCTTACAATAAAGTAAATTTAGCTCATCTGGTCATGTTTCCCAGCTTGTTATCTGAGAGAAGGTTAGCCTGGCAATTTTCCTCTTGACAAATCCATGTTTTCTGGCAATCACAAGGTTTTCCCTGAAAAGTTGATAAACAATCTCATTATTTGTTTGTTGCATTTATTTGTGACGATGCGAGAAAAAAAATTGTCAATTGTATTTTGTCAATATATATATTTGTCAATATACAATTGACAAACATTGCTGACCTTTGTTTTTTTTAATTTTGTGGATAGGGATATCATTTGTTCTTCTAACTATATTTGCTAGTTTAAAAAATGTACAAAAAGACCATGTGGAAGAAGAAATCACTTGTTCTTCATTTAAAATAATGGGATGTCTTAATTGTAGTTCCATCCCTTTCTGGAGAAGAACGAGTTTTGCAATATTTCCAAGATGAACCTGTACTTGGATCAAAATGGAGATGTAGCAGCAGATCTGAACATCATGAATTGGGTAGTTGTCCTTAGGAAGAATACCATCAAAAAACTACTCGGGAGTTTTGAAAGACAGAGGCTTGTTATCAACTAAGATGTTCTGTTGTGGCTAAATTTACTCATCAATGTGGGTAACATATTGCAGTGTTTTCTCTTTTCCAATGCCTTAGGAACCATTTCAAGTGGGCTAAGTTTGATTACCATTGGGTATGGTCTTTACTGAGAATTCAATGTGGAGAATAGAATTCTTACAGTTTTCTGTGATTGCTTTAGTGCTATTGACCATGCTGTTCTTCAGAAGCTAAAATATGGAACGTAGTTTCAAGCTCATTCAGCCAGGTCAACATCAATGCTGGATGATTTTTTTTTTTAAGGGCACAGATTGTGACCCTTTTATACTCCCTCTACAATTTAGTATCT
The DNA here is from genome assembly GCF_900518735.1 of Pseudonaja textilis. Next base: position 711 of record NW_020771752.1, on the reverse strand, counting down.
CTATAAAACTGGTCTAGGAGGCCTTCAAGCAGTGGTGGGCTGCTTTTGGTCTGGATTGGCTCATCCGTACCAGTAGTTCCGCCCACCGGCTTGGCCCACCCACCTGCCCCTCTGCTCTCCTGTCCTGTATCTCCAGCTTGCTCATCCCTTCCATGCAGCCCAGCTGAGTTTCACGCCTTGCCTGCTCTACTCACCGCAGCTGCAGGAAATCCTCATGTTTTGGCAGAAACCCAGAAGTGCAGAGTGCATGCACATGCTCACATTTTCGGTTCTGCACTAGGCAAACTGGTTATTACAGTCTGTGCAGCCCACCTCTGCCTTCAAGTGCTGGGGATTGTGTTTGTTTGTTCCTTGTTCTTAAATAGAAAAACAATCAGCAGTTGTCTGCCCAAGTTCATGTCTGGACTGAATCTGATAAATTTCAGTCAAGTCTGAATGGAGGACCTGTTGGTCCCAGTGGGAAATAAACTTTGTTTTAAACAAGTTTTATTCAATTTTTCCAAAACAAAGGGGGGAAAAAAGCTCTTTTCAGTATACAACATAATTCCGGGTCAACACTTTTACATGAAAATATGACAATAATTATCTATTCATTTTCTACATTCAACTTCCTATCTTATCCACTTTTAACTTAATTCCCCCAACTTTTGCATAAGAAAAGCAGCAAACAAATTAATCCTGTTCACTAATATTACTTTCATTCTAAACATC
>NW_020771751.1:1312-12245 GCF_900518735.1 Pseudonaja textilis | reverse complement strand
GCTATATTGGTTAAATCAAGGCACCAGTTGGGTCTAGGAAGGGTCAGCAATCTGAAATGTTAAAGACAGCATAATTCTGCGGCGGTCAGTAGGGTGGTTTCTTTCTTTCTTTCTTTCTTTCTTTCTTTCTTTCTTTCTTTCTTTCTTTCTTTCTTTCTTTCTGCCTTTCCCTCCTTCCTTCCTTCCTTCCTTCCTTCCTTCCTTCTTGGCTGTTCTTATTCTATGATACTGTAGAACTGGGATAGCTCTGAACATCCTCTTGTTCCGAAGCTGTGTGTGTTTCAGGTGGGCTTCCTAGCTTTAGAAGGAGAGAGGGAAGGAGGAAGGGACAGAAAGAGAAAGAGAGAAAAAGGGAGAGAGGAAGGGGGGATAGAAAGGGGGGATACAGAAAGAGAGAGAGGGGGGGAAAGAGAGAGGGGAGAGAGAAAGAAAGTGAGAAAGAAAAAGAGAAGGAAGATACAAGAAAGAAAAGAAAGAGAAAAGGGAAAGAAAAAAGGGAGAGAGAAGGGAAGTGAAAGGAAGAAAGGGGATGGAAGAAAGGGGCAGAAAGAAAGGGAAAGAAAGAAAGAAAGAAAGAAAGAAAGAAAGAAAGAAAGAAAGAAAGAAAGAAAGAAAGAAAGAAAGAAAGAAAAGAAAGTAAATGAGATATATGGATGGATAGCCAAATATATGGAAGGAGGGAGGGAGGGAGAAGAAAAGGAGAGGAAGGAAGGACTCTCTCTGTTTTTCTTTTTCTTTCTGTCCTTTCCTTCCATCCCCTCTTTCTTCCTTTCACTTCCTTTCTCTCTGCCGTTTCTACTTGCTCTTTCTTTTTCATCCTTCCTTCCTTCCTTCCTTCCTTCCTTCCTTCCTTCCTTCCTTCCTTCCTTCCTTCCTTCCTTCCTTCCTTCCTTCTATTACCTTTCTTCTGGGCTGTTCTTATTCTATGATACTGTAGAACTGGGGTTGCTCTCTTTTTTCTATGCTGCCTCGTTTGTTTCTGTTGATTGCACATATTTTTTTAAACCCTGCACAAACGACAGTCCTTTCTTGCAGGCTTATTCTCTGATAGGCAGAGTACAATAAAAGAGGGACAAACTGGGAGAATCCCAGCCCTGTGTGTTTCAGGGGGGCTTTCTAGCCAGAAGGAGAGAGAGAAGGAGGAAGGGACAGAAAGAGGGAGAGAGAGAAAGAGGGAAAGAGAGAGGGGAGAAAGAAAGAAAGAAAGAAAGTGAGAGAGGAGGAAGATATGAGAAAGAAAAGAATGAGAAAAGGGAAGGAAAGGAGAAAGAAAATAACTGAAAGGAAGAAAGGGGAATGGAAGGAAGGGGCAGAAAGAAAGGGAAAGAAAGGAAGGAAGGAAGGAAGGAAGGAAGAAAGGAAGAAAGAAAGAAAGAAAGAAAGAAAGAAAGAAAGAAAGAAAGAAAGAAGGAAAGAGAAGTGAAATGCGATATATGGATGGATAGAAAAATATATGGAAGGAGGGAGGGAGGGAGAGAGAAGAAAAGGAGAGGAAGGACATAAACCCTGACTTCAGAAGGCTTTGAAGCAGCAAAGCAATCTACAGCTGGCTGCAAGGGATCTTGGAGGTCATCTAGCCCAACCCGCTGCTCCAGCAAGAGATCCTTACAGAATTAAAGAATAGCAGGGGTAGAAGGGTATGTGTACGTGTGTCTGTTTCTGTGTGTGTGTGTTTGTGGCGGTCAAAACACCCAAACCATGCCTAGTAGGTCTGTGTAGGTCATTCATAAATTAGAACACTTGCTAAGCAACTGGCCATTAAGCGAGGACCACTTACATTTGGTTTGGCAGTCACATGGCCACCTTCCCCGGCCTCACCCTGCCCTCTCTAGGGCTCCCCAGGCCTTGGAAAATGGAAAAAAGCACTTGCTAAGCAACTGGCCATTAAGCGAGGACCTGGCCATTAAGCAGGGACCACTTACATTTCATTTACCAGTCACATGGCCACCTGGCCTCTCCCACCCCAGTCACATGACCACCAAGCCAAACCCACAAATTAGGCCCTGTCCATAGACCCGGTTGTTAAGAAATTTGAATCCCACCCCTGTATGGTGTGGTATGCTGGCTCGACAGCTGTGGATAGAAAGACATTACAGAGGATGGTGAGCACAGCACAAAACATTGTGGGCTGCTCCCTAATACCACTAGATGACCTTGCTAGGCCTTGCTGCCTTAGAAGAATGTGGAGAATTCTCAGGGATGAGTCACATCCCGGTCAGCACTTCACTCTCCAACCATCGGGAAGGAGTTAGAAAAGCATAGCCATAAATCTCATAAGAAATTTGATGAGTTCCTCATCTATCCCTCATTGATGAAGATGTTGACGTGTACAGAGTCTAAGAAAGTTCCTTGAGATACCCCACTTCATTCCTACCTCCACATAGATGTAGTTCCATTGAGCTAGAAGAGACACAAGGTCTGAGAATTAAAAAGATTTGCGGAAATATTGCAATAGTCTGGAAGGAAGGGACAGAACGGTTATATGGTTTGGAGATGCTCTCAACTGGTGTACCACCAAATGATGACTAAAGCGAGTCAAGAGGAAAATGGAGGATTTGCAGTTTGTGAAGCATTAAGTTATGTCCCAACCTTAAACAAAAAAAAAAACTAGTGGGTTAGTGGCAAAAGGTACTATCTGGAACACGATCATGGTTGTATTGGAACTGTTCCATTCTTTAAAGCAGGAACCAAATGAATGAATGTCACGTCTCTGTTCATCGCTTATTCCTATAGGTTCTCAACAAGAAACAATGTGGACAGTATAATAATTTTGTACAGTGCACAATGTTTGCTTTGCATAAGCAAAGATAGGTAAATATCTCTCTTAAATTCTTTTGTCTTTGGAAATCCAACAAGATTAATTTTAAGCTGAGGTCTTAAGCTCCATCAAAGCTGAGGCAGAAGAAGGAATTTAACGATCTGTACATTTCAATAAGTCAACTTCATGTTTTAAAATACCCACAATCAGAGTATATGTGGGGGATATAATGGAATTTCACTTGATGGAGAGATCATATAATTCTGTGCATCATAACCTCATTTGAGGCACTAGGATAAATGTTATGTCCTGAGGACTCGTGAAGTTCTCACTCTGGTCCATGCACTTTGCGTGGGCGTTTCTTCCCTTCACTCATTGGTTGGTTCTCCCCAGCAGCCAGCTATAAAAGCAGGCTGCGCGGTCCAACCGGTCGCTGATTGCTGCGAGCCAGTTCCCAGCGTGGCAAGCACGGTCAGCCCTTTATTTGTACAATAAAGTATTGTTGCACTCATGCTCTGGTTCAGCCTCTCTTTCCCCAAACGTAACACTGGCGACGAGGATGGGATGGCTACCAGAAGCACCATGCAACCGCTGAGTCACTAGCCGCCGATGCGCAGCCAGAGAGAGAGCGATCGGTCGGCGAGAGAGCAACACTGATCTGCAGCCAGAGAGAGCGGTCAGTAAACAAAAAGAGCAAACAAAAAGAGCAAACGCTGATCCGCCGACAGAGAAGGCGGTCAGCAAGCAAGGAGAAGCGAACGCTGACCCGCAGCCAGAGAGAGCGGTCAGCATCGAAAGTTAGAAGCGTCTGTAGCCGCTTGTTAGCCCAGCTACAGGAAAAGCGAAGCGCTGCGAGCCGCAGCCGCTAGGTAGTAGGCGCGAAATTCAAATGGTTGTCATTTGAATTTCAAACCTGAAAGGCACAGCACAGCGCTGTAGCCCAGTCAGTGACGCCCACACAAGCGCGAATCCAGACGCCACCAACGGCTAACAGCCAAACAGAGAGAAGGAGAGGATTGCGAAAGGCCTCTCCTGAGCTGAAATCACTTGCCTACCACGGGCACTGAAACGTTATCTGCCGCCCCAGAGAGATTTCGTCCACAGGTAGTTCAACCGGTCCCAGCACCATGAGTTCCAATCCAGCCTTTCCGGCGTTCAAACCAGACGAGGAGAAGTGGGATTCGTATAAGAACTGCTTCAATCATTACATCGATGCAGTCGGCCTGGCAGACGCAGGAGAGCATAGGAAAAAATCCTATTTCCTAATCTACTGTGGAGCCACCGTCTACGATACTGCCATGGCCCTCGTGGCTCCTCGTGAGCTAAAAAACATTCCGTGGTCTGAGTTACTTGAAATCCTCACGAACCACTACTCTCCCAGGCCTTCTCAGATTGCCAGGAGGTTCACTTTCTGTATGAGGAAGCAATCGAGCAAGGAGACCATCAATCAATATATGGCCGCTCTCAGAACAGCAGCGTTGCATTGTGGGTTTGGAACATACCTGGAGGACATGCTCCTCGATCAACTAGTCTGCGGGGTCAAGGACCTCCACCTGAAAAGGCGCCTTCTCGCCAAAAAAGACCTCAACCTCGCACAAGCAGTCGAGGAGGCCTTGGCAGCTGAATTGGCAATGAACTCAGCCACAGAAATCCAGGGCCCAAGTGCCAAGCTGACATCACTCCCAGTCCACTCCGAGGAGGTGCTAGCAGAGGAAACCATCAGTGATGAAAGTGACGTCCACCGCCTCTCCAATGACAGACGGCCGCAGGTAGGAGCCAAACAAGAGAACACCGGCCCGCCGAAGCACATAACCCTGTGCCTAGCCTGTGGGGGATCTCATCAGAGGGCCACCTGCAAGTTTAAAGGAGCCACCTGCAATAACTGCCATAAAAGGGGACACATCGCGAGAGTCTGCCAAGCCCCCCAAAGCGCAACACAAAGATACTCCCCCTCGCACTCGGCACCACAGAGGCAAGTATTGAACTGTCGCACGCACCACCTCGCCAAGCGCACTTGCCACACTGTCAGTAAAATTTCTCTCTCCGTTTCCCTAGAAGGTAAACCGTGCCGCATGGAGGTTGACACAGGGTCAGCACTCTCAATTATCTCGTGGAACACCCTCAAGAGGCTCCAGCCCAGCCTATCCACTAGCCGGCTCCAGAGATGCCAGTTTAGCCTGAAGGACTACCAGGGGAAGACCATTCCGGTAATCGGCAGAGGCAAGTTCCTTGTCAGTTTTAGAGCTTTTAAAGGTCACCTACCTCTAGTGGTAGTTAACGGCAATCTACCCAACTTATTGGGGCTCGATTGGTTTCCCCATCTCGGTCTAGGGCTAACAGGAGTCCATGCTGTCTCAACCTCAGACACTGACTCCTTATTCGCTGATTACTCAGATGTGTTCAGCGAGGAGCTGGGGTGTTATAACGGTACCCCCATCTCATTCTCAGTTGACCCCCAGGCAGTTCCAATCAGGCTAAAACCGCATAGGGTCCCATTTGCTATCCGACCAAAACTAGATGCAGAATTGGATAAACTGTTAAAACAAGGGGTCATTGAGCCAACAGATTTCGCCAAATGGGAGACGCCCATTGTCACACCCCTCAAAAAAGATGGTAGCCTGAGGATTTGCTCGGACTACAAGACGACAATCAATAAATTTTTACAAGTTAGCGCTTATCCTGTGCCCGTCATTCAGCATTTATTACACACATTCGAGCCAGGTAGTATTTTTGCTAAATTGGACATGTCCCAAGCATATCAGCAGTTCCCTGTTGATAACCAAACAGCGGAACTCCAGACCATTGTTACTCACAGGGGTGCCTTCTGATGCAAGCGTCTCCAATTTGGCGTAAGTGTTGCCCCAGGTATTTTTCAATCCCTCATGGAGCGGATTTTACAGGGCCTCCCTGGTGTAGTACCCTACTTCGACGACATCTTAGTCTTGGCCAGGGACAGACCCCAACTCTTCCAGAGAGTTCGAGCGGTGTTAGAGAGGTTCAGACAGCATGGCCTCAAGTTAAAAAAAGAAAAATGTGCCATTGCCACTAGACAGGTGGACTTTCTGGGTTATAAAATTGACGCCTCTGGCATTCATCCCCTTGGAGTCCAAGGTTAAGGCAATCCACGAGGCACCCACTCCAACCTCCAAAACTGAACTACAGGCTTTCTTGGGGCTACTGAACTTTTACGCATCCTTCTTGCCCCATAAGGCATCAGTAGCCGAACCCCTTCACAGATTACTGGACAAAAAGTCACCTTGGCACTGGGGACACAAAGAAAACCATGCGTTCCACGCCGTCAAATCACTGCTCACGTCAGAGGCGGTACTTATTCAATTCGACCCCAACCTTCCTTTAGTGCTGGCAGCGGACGCATCCCCTTTTGGAATCGGGGCGGTCTTAAGTCACAGGCTTCCCAATGGCGCCGAGGCTCCCATCGCCTTTTTCTCTAGGACGCTCTCTGCTACGGAGTGCAACTACAGCCAGATCGATAAGGAAGCCCTAGCAGCTGTTGCAGCCGTGAAAAAATTTCACGAATTCCTGTTTGGCCATTTTTTCGAACTGGTCACTGACCACAAGCCCCTCCTGGGCCTACTGGCCGGGGACAAACAGACCCCTCAGGTCCTTTCCCCGAGGATGACAAGGTGGACCCTCTTCCTAGCAGCCTACTCCTACAAGCTTATACACCGCCCGGGCAAAACACTGTCCCACGCTGACGCTCTCAGCCGCTGTCCCTTACCCGCTCCGGCTGAAGACCCTGCTCCTGTCCATACTATTTTCGAGATCACCCAGCTGGACCTCCCCATCATTGCCCTGGACATTGCTGCTAAAACCAAGGCAGACCAAACGCTCACCCAGGTGCTCGACTGGGTGAGGAGGGGGTGGCCGGGTGGAAATGTTGAGAACAAATTCACACCTTTAAAGACTCGCATGCAGGAGTTGTCCAGTTTGGAGGGCTGTCTACTTTGGGGCACTCGAGTGGTCATCCCGACCTCACTGCGTACCCGAGTTCTGGAGGCGTTGCACGAGGGACACCCTGGCATCGTGAGAATGAAGGCATTAGCACGCAGCTACGTGTGGTGGCCGGGTCTCGACGAGGACATTGTCAATTGGGTAAGTTCCTGCAACATCTGCCAGGAATCCCGTCCTGCTTCCCCCATTGCCACACCGACTAGATGGGAAAACGCCAGCGCCCCTTGGTCCCGAATCCACATCGACCTGGCCGGCCCCTTGCATGGAAAGATGTTCCTAGTGGTCATGGACGCATATTCTAAATGGATTGACGTAGCACAGCTGTCCACGACCACCACACTGGCAATCACCAACGTGTTAACACGCCTATTCGTCACGCACGGTCTACCCGACTCCATTGTCTCCGATAATGGCCCGCAATTCGCGTCGACCGAATTCAGCCGTTTCGCTGCCAACCTGGGTATCCGCCATATTCTCACAGCCCCATTTCATCCTGCCAGTAACGGGTTGGCTGAAAGGGCCGTCAGGACCACCAAAGAAGCCCTGGCTAGGTTTAACAAGGGTGACTGGCACCACAAACTCTCGCGATTCCTGATGAGCCAGCACTCAACTCCTTGTGCGGTCACCAATAAGTCCCCAGCGGAGCTCCTGATGGGCTGGCGTCTGAGGACGGTATTGGACAGACTGCACCCACAATACTGCCCTGACTCTCCCCTCGCTTCCTCATCGGGGGTTAGATATTTTACCTTGCAGGAACCAGTATACGCGAGGAACTTCGCGGGAGACCCCCTGTGGATTCCAGGAGAGATCGTAGCCATCACCGGGCCGAGATCGTATCGGGTCAGACTGGAGGATGGCCGGGTCTGGAGAAGGCACATAGACCAACTGCGTAGTCGCCTCAGCACCCTCACCAGCAGGGATCCAGAGTCACAAGACGAGAGAGAGCCTCACCACCAGCCCCACATACACATCGCGCCCAGCAACCAGTCTACACCAACAGTCGTTCCCGACAGCCCGAACTCGGACAACGGCGCCCAGACGGTTGACCAGCCTGATCCAGTCAACAGAAGCACGTCCCCAGTGACCGACCCTTCGAGTCCTGGGGATACACGAACCGAGGGACACGGTGGTGACACTTTGCCGGTTCTGCCTTCCCAGGCAGACCCCGAACGGACAGACATCGTTCCAGAGCTGCGCCATTCCGGGCGCCAACATAAACCTCCTGCCTACCTCAAAGACTATGCGTGTTCGCATCTGGGGGGAAGGGGTGTTATGTCCTGAGGACTCGTGGAGTTCTCACTCTGGTCCATGCACTTTGCGTGGGCGTTTCTTCCCTTCACTCATTGGTTGGTTCTCCCCAGCAGCCAGCTATAAAAGCAGGCTGCGGGGTCCAACCGGTCGCTGATTGCTGCGAGCCAGTTCCCAGCGTGGCAAGCACGGTCAGCCCTTTATTTGTACAATAAAGTATTGTTGCACTCATGCTCTGGTTCAGCCTCTCTTTCCCCAAACATAACAATAAATGTAAAAATTTGCTGTCAAACTTTGCCTTGATTTAACCAATATAGCTTTTGTCTTAAGCTCCCTCAAAGCTGAGGGGGAAGAAGGAATTTAACTCTGTATATCTAATCTAGGGGTGGAAATACCAGTTGTTTCACAATAATAAAATAACATAGTTGGAAGGGAATTTTCCCAAGCACAAGGCCCTGTAATATTTTAGATAAATGCTTATCAAATCACTTCTTACAAACTTCCAGCAATAAAGCACCCACAACTTCAGAAGACAATCCATCCCACTGATTTAATTGTTCCAGCTGTCAAGAAATTTCTCCTTAGTTCTGGGTTGGTTGTCTCCTTAATTAGTTTACATCCATTGTTTCTCATCCTGCTTTCTGGTGCTTTGGAGAATAGGTTAACCTTGAATTCTTTGTTAGAGCCCTCAAATATTGGAAGACTGCTATCTTTTCAGTAAATTAGACATATCTAGTTCCAGCAATCATTCTTCAGGTGTTTTAGCTTCCAGCGCCATGATCATTCTTGTTGCTCTTCTTTCCAGAGTCTCAACACCTTTGTTTATTGTGGAAAATATAAAAACTGGATGCAATATTCTAAGCGAGGTCTTATTAAGGCTTTATAAAGTCTTAATAAGACTTACCATGATCTTGATTCTATCCCTCTGTTAATGCCGTTTAGGATTGTGTTGGGGTTTTATGTCAGCTGCAGCACACGGCTGGCTCAGGTTTAGGGAACTGTCCACTGGGACTGGAAGATCCCTCTTGCCGTTACTTCAATTTAGCCAGGCTTCACCTAATCTGTATCTGTACATTTGATTTTTCTTGCCTGACTGTAAAACCTTGCTTTTTTTTACCATTGAATTTCATTTGTTAGATGGGTCCCAGAGTGCAAGTCTATTGAAATTCATCTGGATCTTGAGCCGCTCTTCTGGAATGCTGGCTATTCCTGCCAGCTTAATGTCATCTCTAAATTTGATGAATTCCCCATCTATCCGCTTATCCAAATCATTGAAGAAAACGTTGAAGTGTACCGAGCCTAAGGAAGAGCCTTGGGGTACCTCATTGCATTCCTCTCTCCACATAGATGTAGTTCCATTCAGCTTGGAGAGACAGAAGGTCTGAGAATGAAAAGATTTACTGAAATATTGCAATAGTCTGCAAGGGAGGACACAAGGGTCTCCTGGTTTGGAGACGGACTCAACTGGTGTACCACCAAATGATGACTAAAGTGAGTCAGGAGGAAAATGGAGGATTTGCAGTTTGTGAAGCATTATCCAATGTCCCAACCTTAAATTAAAAATATCTAATAGGTTAGTGAAAAAAGGTACTTTCTGGAACACAATCATGGTTGTATTGGAACTGCGCCATTCTTTTTACCAGGAGCCAAATGAATGAATACCACGTCTCTGTTCATCGCTTATTCCTCTAAATTCATTCAGGGAGACAATGTGCACAGTATATTCATTTTGCACAGTGCACGATGTTTATTTTGCATAAGCAAAGACAGGTAAACATTTCTCTTAAATTCCTTTGTCTTTGGAAATCCAACAAGATTAATTTTTAGCTGAGGTCTTAAGATCGTCAAAGGTGAAGCGGGATAAGGAATTTAACTATCGGTACATTTTATCTGGGGATGGAAACACCAGGTCTTTCACAATAATAAAATGAAATAGTTAGAAGGGAATTTTGGAAGACTTCTACTCCAACCCCCTGCACACATTTATGTTTTCTGTTTTTTCGCAGTTTCCAAGGCCTGGGGAGCTCTGGAGAGGGCCTGGCGAGGCCCAGACATGTGGCCATGTGACTGGGAAACCAAATGTAAGTTGTCCTCGCTTAATGACCAGGTCATCGCTTAATGGCCAGTTAGTTACCAGGTGTTTTTTCCCAGTTTCCAAGGCCTGGGGAGCCCTGGAGAGGGCAGGGCAAGGCCCGGGCAGGTGGCCATATGACTGGTAAAAAAAAATTAAGTGGTGCACACTTAATGACCAGATCCTCGCTTAATGGCCTGGTGCTAACAAGTGATATAATTTACGACTGACCTGCACAGAGCTACATGGCCTGTTTTGGGTGTTTTGACAGCCACACACACACACAAACACACAGACACACATATGACCAGTTACAACATCCCACACAGTTTTGTGACTGATGTTTTCTGTTTTTTGCCACTTTCCAAGGCCTGGGAAGCTCTGGAGAGGGCAGGATGAGGCCCAAGTATGTGGCCATGTGACTGACAAACCAAATGTAAGTGGTCCTTGCTTAATGACCAGGACCTCACTTAATGGCCAGTTGCTTGGCAAGTGTTCTAATTTACGACAAACTTACACAGAGCTACTAGGTATATTTTGGGTGTTTTGACAGCCACACACACACACAAACACACACACATACACACACACACACACACACACACACACACACATTTCTACCCCTGCTATTCTTTGATTATGTAAGGATCTCTTGCTGGAGCAGGGGATTGGACTAGATGACCTACAAGATCCCTTGCAGGCCCCCGTAGATTGCTGTTCTTCAAAGTCTTCTGAAGTCAGGGTTTATGTCCTTCCTTCCTCTACTTTTTTCTCTCTTCCTCCCTCCCTCCTTCCCTGTGTTTATCTATCTATGCATATATATCATTTACTTTCTCTTCTCTCTTTCTCTTCTTTCTTTCTTTCTTTCTTTCTTTCTTTCTTTC
>NW_020771750.1:0-12248 GCF_900518735.1 Pseudonaja textilis | reverse complement strand
TATAAATAGAATGATTTGAATTGAGATAATCAAAATAAAATTGAGAAAATTAAAAGAGGGGAAAAACTATATAGAAAATGTAAAATAGTATAAGATATGGAATAGAATACAAAAAGGAGCATGAAATTGAGTTTTGTGTCTGTATAAAGAAATTCAACCCAGGACCATGCTATTTTCAAAAAAGATGTTTTACTTGTATTTTGTGTGTGAAAACCCAAATAAAACTTTATTGAAAAAAAAGGGGGGGGGGTCCAGGATGAGATGGATCTTTGAGGATGTTTTGGACTTTCTTAAGGCCGCGGGAGCTCTAAAGCTCTTCCAAAGAGGGGAGAGGGCAACCCACGATCTTCTGGGCAATGACATTCACCCTTTGGAGTGCTGTCCTATCTGCCCCAGTGCAATTGGCAAACCCCACAGAGGTGCAGTCAGTTAAAATGCTCTCTATGGTGCAGCGGTAGAAGGTCACCAGCAGTTTTCCATTCAGTGGTTGTTCCCTGAGAAGTCCCATGTAGTATAATCTCTGCTGGGCCCTTTTGACCAGGGCTGCAATGTGAGCACACAGGTCAGCTCCTCTTTTAGGGTAACAGCCAGAAATTTAAAACTGGCCACTTGCTCCTCTCGGTCTCCATTGATAAGCAAGGGCTGGAGGTCTGATCTGTTCCTTCTATAGTCCACTATAAGCTCCTTGGTCTTATTGGTGTTGAGGACCAAGTTATTGTCTCCACACCATGAAAGCAACTGGACTCTGCTGTCCAGACAGTATATAGTTAATTGGGAATTGGGAGCTGTCCCCTTAAGGGAATGTCTCATGGTAAATGTAGTTAATGCATCATGGGAAATGTAGCTCATGTCATGTGGTCACATCTGTAATCCTGATTGGTCACTGAATTGACCCTGGGATGGGTTGGGGGAGTTGCCTTTCCTCTTGTTTGGACCCCAGCAACGTGCTGGAGTCTCACCCTTGGCTCTATTATTATGGGATGACGATCACTATACTTTCACACTATGAAGTCAGCTATGCAAAGATTTGGACATTAGATGAATCTCGACATAACTGTGAGTGATACCTTGAGGATGCCTTGTGATGCAATAAAGAAACTTTGTATGGAAGCCTTTGTAGAGTTTGCCTGACTGTCTTTATATTCAGCCAGCAATTTAAAGACAGAACAGGATCCAGGTCCACCTCATCTCCGTAGGCAGACTCATTCCCCCCACATGAGCCCCCCACATGAGCCCCCCGCATGAGCCCCCCCATTTCCTCAGACTTCTCCGCCCCGAGCCCCGTCTTTCCTGCCCCTCCCTCCTTCCCCCAGTCTGACGGGAGGGGGGCCACTTGGGGCCAGAGAGAAAGCGGCTCCTCTGCTGACCGACAGGCCCAGCCAGGATGCCTGGAACGGTCTGGACAGAGGCAGAAGGGAAACCCGCTCAGGGTCCCTCGAGTCCCAGCAGAGGGAAAGAAATCGGGGGGAAGGTCAGAGAGACCCCCAAAGGAGGTGGACGGGTCTCTCCCCCTTGTCTTTCCATGGGAACTCAGACTCCCCTGAGGATAGTTCAAAGTCACCCAGGGAGTTTTTCTTTTGAAGGCAGGATTAGAAGGGAAGGAAAGGAAATCAATAGGAGGAGGAAAGACAAAGGAAGAAGCAGAAAAGGAGGATGGGAAGGAAGTGAAGTCAATAGGAGGAAGGGAAGAGGAAAAGGAATAGGAAAAGGAAAGGAAAAAGAATAGGGAAAGAAGGGAAGGGAAAGGGAAGGAAAGGGAAAGAAGGAAAGGGAAGGAAAAAGAACTGGAAAGGAAGGGAATGGAAGGAGGATCCCAGACGAAACCAGCATGGTTGCACCAAGACCCCCATAACCTGAAAGAAGACAAGAGAGACAAATATCAAAGGCAGAATCAGGGAGACGCAACTCAGGCAGAGCCCCCATTTTTAGGGAAGCCAGGAAATCGGAGGCTCCGAATGAACGAAGCCAAAAGCTGAAAGGAGGAAAAAGAGATTTCTTTCCAAAGGAACGGGGGAGCTAGGGGGGGCTGGAGGGGGCAGCAGGGACGGGGGGGCTGCCCTGGATCTCCCCAGGGAGAAGCGCTTTGGAGGGGGGCAGAGCAGCAGGGGGAGCCTCCCTGGAGAGGGGGAGGGGGGAGCCCACCCTCTCTTGGGAGGGGGGGTCAAGTGTCACCCCCTCCCCCCACCCGCTTCCCTGCCAAGAGCTCCCAACTCCCCCCCCAACTGCTCTGAAAGGACCCCCGGCCTTCTCTGCCCCCCCAGTCTCTCCTCCGGGGGTGGCGGGGCTGAGCAGCCAGGAAGGGCAGCTGAGGGACCCTCTCTCTGCCTTTCGCCCTGGCTGTGGGGTTGAGGGGTCCGTGGCTCCCCCCTCCCCTCCCCCCCCAAAGTCGGGTCCTTCTTCATCCCACCAACCACAGGCGGCAACCCCGGAAGAGGCGAGGGAGCCTCGGGGCAGAGAGGAGAGAAGCCACTCCGGGGGAAGAGACCTGCCTTGCATTGGGGTTCAGGTGGGGCAGATTCCTCTCCGTCCGACCTCCGCAGGCTCCAGTCACCCAGAAGTGCCCCAACTGAGCAACAGGAGGACCCCCCCAACCCACAAGGCCTCTGTGTCCAGGCCTGCGAGGCCATCCAGACGATCCCCCGGGGCCTGGAAACCGCTGCCCACCGCTTGGAAGGCCGGGGATAGGAAGGGGCCGGGATACCTGCAGGATCCTCCCCCTCCTCTCCGAGGGTACCTCCCTGCCCACCCCACTGAGCCAGAGGGGGGCTGCCTCTGGGTCCACCCCCTCCAGGACCGCCATCCGGGCAGATCGCCTGGTGCCCCTTTTCCAGAGCAGTCCCACCGCTGAGGAAGAGGCTCCCCTGGGGGATTCAGCAGCCCCCCCAACCCACCTATTATTTAGGGAATTGTGTTTGTGGCTTTTTGTGCTTTTTCCACACAGCAAAACATTTACTATGGAATCCATTATAAGACATGGTGGAGGCTATGATCTTGCATGGATTTTAAAAATTGTTTTATTCCTTTGTCGTACATCAAGTTCCATTTCTACAGCGACAGTGCAATGTCTGCATCGGGTCTTTTTTTAAAAGATCCATCATATTTTATGCCCTGATTATGACCGTTAATCTCCTCACTGTACAACGGACCCTCCTTGGAATAGACTAACATCGGGTGCCATCATTATAACCGTTATTCTCCTAGTTCTACCACAGACCCAAAGGAACAAGGAGCGCTGTGATTCGATGAGACGCTCAAAAGAAAAGGGACCTTTTGACTTCCAGTTTGCAAGACTTCAGCGGGGGCAGGAATCTGATAAGAACACTTCCCTGAGGCCCAGAAGGCAAAAGGGGGTGTGGGATGTGTATGTATGCTGCACCCCCCACCCTGTGCTCTGTTTTGTGCCTTCTTGGGCCCCAGGGAAGACTTCTGGGAGCAAAAACGCCCCCCAGGAGGCTTCCCACTACCCACAAGGGGGTGCTGCAAAAAAGAAGAAGCCACGCCCACCCAGCCACGCCCACAGAACCGGTTGTTAAAACAACTGAATCCCACCCCTGCCCTATACCATGTCAGACAAGTGGCTGTCCTATCCCCATTGATGGACTTACACCCTCTTCCTCTTCAAGTTGCCTGCTGAATGCAACTGTGGGGGTCCCTGGGGTGACAAAAGGGGCTGGCCTAGGAAACGTTGATGATGAAGACAGTTTGGGCCACAAATGAGGAGGTGGCGGAAGAAAGCCTGAAAGCTTTCACTTTTCTTTCTGTTTGTTTTCATCCTTTCCTCTAGAAGAGACCCTCCAATATTCTCCAGTCATCTCTCTTCTTCCCAGCTCTGGTTAATAAGACCCAAATCATTGTTACTGTTGGCCTTTTGAGATTTCTGGCAATGTTTTCAGAAGAAGAAGAGGCAATGAGTGGCAAGCAGCTTCGTCCAGAAACTCCTGGGCCCAGCCGAGATATTCCGAGATATTCCGATATCTCCTGTCTCCTCACCCTTCCCAGATGCATGGACACCCACAAGAGAACCGCCCACAGCCAAAGAGAAGACATGGCAGCCACACAGGTGAGCGGTTATCAGGCCCGGCCCAGATTGGACCTTCAGGAAAGAATGACTCGTCTCCATTTGCAGTCGAGCTGCATCTAGTAAAAGATATGCTTTCACTAAAGCCAAGCAGTCACAGCGAAAGCAAAGCTAGATCTGAGGATTCCTGCATAAAACCCGGTAATCTTCCCTTTTTTCTCTCTGACCATCTACAAACATGTCCCCTGAAGGCCAATCATGCAGATAAGGAAGAAAAGTATTTATTTTAAAATATTTTAGGGAGGAAGCAAGGGAATCTCATCTCTTTGCTCACTCACGCCAGACCAACGCAACACTCTTGTATCATAACAAGCACTGTATCCAGTGGCTACACCATTCTGTCTCCTTGCTGAATGGGTGTTGCCCACCCTGAAACTGGGATGAAAAGGGCAGAGTTGGACCATGAAAATTAAGCAAATGAACTTGGATTGTTCTTGGTATAAACAAGTGATGGATTTCTCCAAGAAGTTCTAGCTTTGTGGTCTTTGGAGCCAACCAAGGAATAAGGCGGAAAGACAAGAGGCAGCTGATGGAAAAAAGCAAAAGGGCCTAAAATGGCAAAGTGACCATGCGTGAGATTTACTATGTGTTAACCTTACTGCACATTCCAGAAAAATAAAATATGAGTGGACCGATGATAAGATAGATGTCCATGCTTGAAACAAAGAAAAACAAGGCTTTGTGTATCTCTCGATGTCCTTCGGGTGTTGTGATGGTCAGATAGGGCTCACAGTTTAGGAGCAGACTGAGCTCACTTTCAAAGGTTCCCCTAAAACTTGCATGTTGTCAATATACACAGCAAACACACCCACAAAATATGTCCCATTCCCAGGAATGGGGACAGACCCACCATGGTGCACTCAAAATAGAAAGGGATCAGAATACGTCTTAGGATGGGAGACTTCTCCTGTGGCCCCCGGACCTAAACCCAAAACAATGTTTCAGAGATTCCTTAGCTCAGGTGTTGTACAAAGAAAAACAGGGGCAGTCGGTCTAAAGAAGGTGCATTCTGTAAAATGGCGTTTCCAGAAGCTTCCATCTCCGCCTTCATTCCTCAAATGAAACAATGGCATCGTTTATGGAGCCTACTTATCTTCTGGGAAATGCACAGCCTAATTTTTTTTGCATGAATTGCCGGTCAATTTGAGTGACATTCCTGACAATAATTGATTTAGGACTTGTTGGTTGTATCAGCCAATATTGGGGAGGCTTTGAGTTCTAATCGTCCCTCAGGCAGGAAAACTTCCTGGGGGACTTTGAGAGGATCACCAGGAGACTTTTGAATTCCAGTCCTGCCTTAGTTCTTATTGAATTTGGGGTGGTAAATTTGGAAACGTTTTCTCAGATTAATGTGAGATACTAAAATTGAGATACCTAGAGTGTGAGATGGCTGAGTGTCCAATGTTGTGGGTAGTGATGGAGGAAAGTGAAATTGTGGGATAATCGCTGTGGTGAAGATCAAATTTTTTTACTACTGGTTCTGTGGGCATGGATTTGTGGGTGGGGCTTAGTGGGCGTGGCTTGGTAGGCATGGCAGTGGAAAGTTACTTCAAAAGCTCATTCCTTCCTTTCCTGACTAACCTGATTTCCAGCTCCGTTCTCCTGTGCAGGGCAACCAATCCAGCCGATCAGCTGGGACTCAGTGGGAGGAAGAGAAGAGATGGGGGCGAGGCCAGTCAGAGGCGGTATTTGCCAGTTCTCCGAACCACTCAAAATATCCACTACCAGTTCTCCACAACTGGTCAAAATCTACTGAATTCCACCTCTGGATAAACCCCTCTTCCATGTGGCACAAAGCCACAAGTCTTGGCCTTCTTCTACTGGTTGTGGGAGAACCAGAGGGATTTGTGTGAATCTTAGACTGACCTTCTTCTGATCCAACAGAGCTTTTATTATCTCCTTCAAATGGAATTTGCAAAGGGATCCTATTCACAGTTAGGAGCTTTTATGAGTCATAAAAAATGATCCCAATTGATCAGCAATCTCTGTGGTTGGAGAGCAGAGCAGCTTCCATGGGTGCCTCTTCCTAGAAACCTAGAAGTCCCCCCCCCCTTATTCAGCCCCTTCTTGGACCTGGATGAACATTTTACAGCATTGGAGGTTTGTGACTTGGTCATTGATGCTGCTGCCTTGAGACAGGATCCCTGCAACCTCCTCCTGGGAAGAGTCCCAAGGTCCCCTTTCTCTGGACATCTTCTCCAGCCCTTCACAGATGAGAGAGGCTTGGAGGAGGAGCAGAGAAATGCTTCAGGTACAAATTGTAGAATGGAAAATTAAAGAGCCTGAAAATGGCTATTTTATTTCTCTGGTTGTTGAAAGAAAAAAATATACAATAGAAATTTCTTTACAAACATTCTTTTTATTTCCTTTTTTTTTACTGTGAAGTACATACAATCCCAAACTGAAATCCCAGACAGCTGTTCTGCTAAATTCTTTCTGCAAAGGGGTTTTTATCAGGAAATCAAGAAAGACTCATATAAGATGGATGAAGATTTCCCTCCTCAGCTGGGAGCCAGTCAAACACAGCATTTCACATCATTCTGGCATTTTTAGGGAGAGGATCAGGCAACTAGGCTGGTGTTTGGTTCCCACAGCTTCATCCTGACCACTTTTCCTATACATTTTCTCACCACCCACCCACATATTTAGCTGCTGTCAGTGGGAACAAGTGCATCAATCCTTTTTTATAAGGTATCATGTTCAGTAGCTGTTGCTGAACAGGTGAATTCCTCTGAATTTTACAGTGGTCTCTTTAGCAATATTTATTGAGATGGGAGGGAACTGCAAGAATTCCAGTTGTTCAACAATTCCCCATTTTGTAACATACAGATATCATTTTCTTTGACTCCTGCATACTATCTAAATGGAAATCAAATAAAAGAAACATTAACAATTCTTCCACTATCATAATGATGTTATATCTCATGTTTTTACATTTGTTCTGGCTGTGAGATGCTCCTTTGTGTTCAGGTCTGGCCTCAGAAGGATAATGTAGCACTTGGGGGTGAAGATGCAGACCAGCAGACCAGCACTGGAGGCAAGGATGGAGAAGACCTGCACAGCCACCATGTGTTTCCCTTTGGTGCTCAGGTAGGTGGGCACAAAAGTCACCCAGACACTGCAGAAGACCAGCATGCTGAAGGTGATCAGCTTGGCTTCATTGAAGGCCCCAGGCAGATTCCTGGCCAGGAAAGCCACCGTGAAGCAGACGGCAGCCAGGAAGCCCATGTAGCTGAGGGTGACGTAGAACATGACAACGGCCCCTTGGTTGCATTGCAGGATGATCTCTCCAGGCTGGGAGTGGAGATCAGAGTCAGGGAAGGGGGGAGAAACTCCCAGCCAGATGGAGCAGATGATAACTTGGACACCAGAAGAAGACAGGATGATGGAGTTGGCCAAGCTCTTCCCCAAACATCTCTTTGCTCGGTTTCCTGGTTTTGTGGCCAGGAAAGCCAGCACCACTGTGATGGTTTTGGCCAAGAGAGAAGAAACGGCAACTGAGAAGATGATGCTGAAAACCATTTGTCGGAGAAGGCAGGTGGCTTTCTTTGGTTGACCAATGAAGAGAGAAGACAAGAAGCAAAGCAGGAGGGAGACCAGGCGGATGTAGGAGAGGTCCCGGTTGTTGGCTTTGACAAGGGGAGTTTCTCGGTATTTAATGAAGATGATTAAAACAAGGCCTGTGGTTAGGAACAAGAATAGGGCAAAAGAGACCAGGATGATGCCCAAAAGCTCTTCATAAGACAGGAAAGTTATCATTTTGGGGATACATTGGACTCTTTCTTTATTTGGGTATTTATCATCCGGACATTTGGTGCATTTTTCTGTATCTGAGAAAGAAAACAACAACCCCATATTTCTTTGTCCTTTGCATTTCAAGATATATTATACATTCTTTGGGAACAAGTGATTATCAGGAGCATTTTCAGGATGGATTTCTTAATATCTCCAGAGACAAAAAAATAAGTGTATCACTTGTTAAAAAATATAGCTATGGTATATTTTTGATAGGCTATGAAATTGAGGGAAGGCTTAGGACTTGAAAGATTTCTTTTGTAATGTTCAGAATATTGATAGGAACCTCCATTACCAAAGGTAAATAATGAATCAATTAATCTTTCTAGAGAAACTTATCTGTCAGGTGGCAATTCTTGTCATACTTGCCTCAGAGAATGCTGGCAGATCAAGTGACTGCTGCAAATAATTTGAAATGGACATTGGAGCAGTGGTGATATGGGTGCAGCCAGAAATAGGCATAACTGTCCATGCCACTACATTGTGCATCTCGTATATCAGCAATACCTTTCTAGTGTTCCTCAAAGGGAACCCATGTAGACTGCGTTGCAATTCTACTTTCTGGAGGTGGACCTAAACCAATTCCTCACATTTCAAGGAACTCACGTGTTCTGAGAGAAGTAAATGTAGAAGGAAGGACACATCCAAGCTAAAAAGAAGAAATATTTTCTCTGGCAGTAGTAAAGCTTGTCCAATCAGCCACAGCCACCTCTCTCTATCCAGCCCTTCCTTCACAGTCTTTTTGTTCTTCTGTTTAGATAACAAATGGGGCATTTTGGAAATAAAGAAGAAACTAATTCAGCTTCAAAGTGTTTTTTAATTCACACTTTCATGCTCTGGATGGATCCAGTTCGATCAGGCCTCCCATTTTCCTCTGGTGTCACCCACCTTTCTGAGTGGAGAAGGTCCCCTCCGGACAAGGAACTCAGTCGAAGCAGCAAACTGGCTCTCCTTCTTGAGCCCTCTTGACAAATCCAGGATGACAACTTTCCACACATTCAGATTGAGGAAAGGACTGAGCAGAAAAAAAAAGGATTGCCAAAGGAAATGTGTTAGGACTCTCCATCCATGGAAAATGGAGGTAAAAATGGATATTAGACAAGATATTAGATATTAGCCTCTGGTCTTCACTTCAGTAAAGACAAAATCTCTCACTCGCCTGCAGCCTGCTTTTGTCCACTCGCCAGGCCAGCCATTGCTGCATGCCTTCCGCTGGGACCTGATCTCCCTGGGTGAGTGAAGCTCTCCAAGCTCCGGGGCCCAGTCACCTACCTGCCACTGCCAGTCACCTTTACCCCCCAACCCCACTTTCCTTTTGCTGCCATCACCTGCCGCCCTCACCCCCAGCAGGGAAGGCCCAGTATCTGTGGTGAATCCAGGCGGGAGGCAAGATGCAGACTGGTGGGGACTTGAGCTACATTTTGCTGTACTGGAAGACATGTGGAGAGGCTCGTGTTCTCCTACTGCTGGGAGAGCAAGAGAGTCTTTCCCAGCACAGCTCAGGGCGGCAGAGAGAAACAGGATTCAAGCAGGCTGCTTCTCTGCCACCCAGAGCTGCCCATTTCCCCATTGGAGAGGAAGTTGCAAACTTTTCACTATGCCAGGAAAACCTCTCTTGCTTTCCCAGCAGCAGGAGAACATGAGTCTCTCCACATGGGATTAGCTGGGATTCACGCAGCTGCTGGACCCTGCCAACGGTGAGGCAGAGGCGTGGGGGAGGGAGACCGGAGAGCATGGCACATTTGCCTACCATCCCTTTCCTCTCACACCCACAGCCCCATGGTTGGACCCAAAATAATCACACCTGGTTGGCCCTGCCACACCCACCCGGTTGCACCCATGTAGGCAACAGCCGTTGTCATTTTGAAGTTAAGGTAGAATTTGGGGAAGGAGTTGGAGGATCCTGCAGTGGCTGGTAAAGGAGCCCATTGAGAAGCAGGGAAGTGGCCTTCTAGTGGTCCAACCTGGTGTTCAGGCTGGAGGCGGGCCACGGGAAGTCAGAGCACCGAGGGCAAGGGGGGTTGCCAGGTGGAGCTGCCCTCTCCTTTGCCCAGAATAGCAAAGAAAAAAAGGGAATTCTGTTGAGCAGGGCCTGAATTCAGATGAATTTGAATCATGATTGGGTGGAGGTCCTTTTGGTCCCATTGGGAGAGAAGCTTCGTCCTGTTTGGGGAAAAGTGTCCCCTGAAAGGGCCGGTTCATAGTTGGGGAGGTTCTTAAAGAGACCAGACCTGGTCAGACTTACCCATGCCCCTCTTTTACACAAACAAAAGCACACACACACACACACACACACACATGCAGAATGGAGGAGGGGAAGTTAGAGATAGAGAGAGAGATACAGAGAGGGGGAAAGGGCGAAAAAGAGAGGGAAAGAGTGAAATAGAGGGAATGAGAGAAGAGGAAGAGAGAGAACAGAAAGAAGAGAGAAAGAGAAAGAAAAGAGAGAAAGGAAGCAAAAGGAAGAAAAGGGATAGACAGAGAAAGGGAGAGATGGAAGGAAGGGACAAAGAAAGAAAAAGAGGAAGAGACGGAGGGAGGAGAAAGTGAATGAGATATATGAGTGGATAGATAAATACATTGAAGGAGGGAGAGAGAAAAAAGGAGAGGAAGGAAGGACACAAACCCTGGCTTCAGAAGACTCTTTAAAGCAGCATAACAATCTAGGGCTGGCCTGCAAGGGATCTCAGAGGTCATTTAGTCCAACCCCCTTCTCCAGCAGGAGATCCTTACAGAATCAAAGAATAGCAGGGTTAGAAGTGTGTGTGTGTTTCTGTGTTTGTGTTTATGGTTGTGAAAACTCCAAAAATAGGTCAAGGAGGTCTGGGGAGATTAGTCATAAATTAGAACACTTGCTAAGCAACTGGTCATTAAGCAAGGACCAATTGTATGTGGTTTGCAAATCACATGGCCACCTGGCCATGCCCACCCAGTCACGTGGTCACCAAGCCACACCCTAAATTAAGCCACTCACAGAACCAGTTTTTACAAAATTTGAATCCCAC
This sequence comes from Pseudonaja textilis, assembly GCF_900518735.1. Next base: position 1,370 of record NW_020771750.1, on the reverse strand, counting down.
CCCTGGATGGAACTGAGAAAAGATTTCAGCATTAAGTGATAACCAGCCGGTTCCTTCTCATGACCCCATTAACAAAACATTTGTCCCCTCTTCTTACACCCATAATTTGAAGGTGTGATATCAGAACAATCTTGATAATTTCAGGTGAACTGAAAGCCTTGGCGCTGCTTCCTAGGAGCAGAAGGCCCATTGCTCCATCCCAGGGAGGGTGAAAGGGAGGCATGGAGAGCTCTGGCCAGGTCCCTCCTCCTTAAGAGCCTCCCAGGTTATGGAGCTGCCCCTTCAGGGGACACTTTTCCCCAAGCAGGATGAGAAGAAGCTTCTTTCCCCCAATGGGGCCAAAAGGATCTTCATCCACTCACAATTCAATCCTATCCAATATGGTCCAAGCCTGGATTCAGGCCCCGGTCAGCAGAATTGCTGCCTTCGTTGCTCTTCTGGGTACAAGGCGCAAACAACCACAAGCAACTAGCGACACATTCCCCAGCCCTTGTGGGTTTCTAACCCCTTTGATGGAGACCCTTAATTGTACATGGTCCACAAAATGGAACAATATGGAAGTCTCCCAAGCAGCCTAAGGGAAAAAATCCAGTTTCTACTGCCCAGATTCAGTGCTCGGTGAAGGTCAATCACCTTTTGGGAATAGCATCAGCCCTCTTGAAATGAGACCTCAGGCTCTGGAAAACAGAAGAAAGACAACAAAACTTTCTCCCACCTTGTTGAGCACCTTTAGCTGTGAAAGAACATCTTGGTTGATAGAAAGTCTCTGTCTTTCAAAATACACCAGAGTTTCTCTCCTGGGATCATCCCTGGGAAGACCCAAGTAGCCCGAAATGCGCAGATCTGCTGCTACTTCTCCATTTGGGTCAATGTAGAGTTTTATGTCCGAAATATTGACAAACTCATTCTTCTCCAGGAAAGGATGGAACTAGAATGGGAATATGCAGCAATTTTAAAAGCACAAAACTTCGTTTCTTATCCCAGATGTTTTTTCACATTTGAATCTTTCTTCTGTAGTTGTCTAATTTACACACATGCTTCATTACGATAATAGGTGTTACCCCTATCTTACAAGTGGATGAAAAAAATTCACAAAAAATTGCTGATCATATTTTGACAAAATAGATTTTGACAAAATATAGTTGAAAAACATATAAAAGGAGATTTATGAACTCCCTGAAAGCAACCGGTTGGTTATCAGAAACACGGATTTCGGGAGAAGGCGGAGCCACGTCGCTGCGATACAGCTGCAATCTCGGGGCTCTGAGATTGCAGCTGATATCTTCACCCCTGGTCAGTCCTAATGGACCTAAACCATCCCGTAGAGACAGTGATAGTAAGAGGTGCGTTCTGTTGATCCCAGGGACATC